>JAPCYP010000142.1:600000-849361 GCA_035048595.1 Echinosophora koreensis
GTGGTATGAGTCTGTTGTGAGTCTGTTGTGTGACTCTTGTTTGAATTGTCTATACTTGGTATAGATAATGATGTTTTAAGTTAGTTGCCTGTAGCTTTTACTCGCTTAAGTTTCTGTATTAAGAGTTGTGTTGGACTTGTACAGGAACTAATGGCCGGTAGAGGATGCAACGATCAGGCGATCGCGGACGCGTTGGCACTTTTGGCCAATGCTATCGGACAGGTCAACCCTAACAACGGTGGGCCAGCTAAGTTCCAGGGACTGGATAAGTTCCAGAGGAACAACCCTCCGTCGTTCAAGGGAGCGTATGACCCAGAGGGAGCATTGTTGTGGCTGAGGGAGACAGAGAAGATCTTCCGTGCGATGGGCTGCAATGATCAGCAGAAGCTCATCTTCGTCACCTTCATGTTGACTGAAGAGGCGGAGCACTGGTGGGATAACTGCAGGAAGAGGATGCAGGCAGAGGGCACAGCAGTGACTTGGGCTGTGTTCAGGCAGAGGTTTCTGGAGAAGTATTTTCCAGCAGATATCAGAGACAAGAAGGAGATGGATTTCTTGTCTTTGAGGCAGGGGTCGCTGTCAGTCGGTGACTATGCGGCTAAGTTCGAGGAGCTGGCTAGGTACTACACTCCTTACCAGCATGAGACGGACGATCGCTCCAAGTGTGTGAAGTTCGAAGCGGGGCTCCGGCCTGAGATCAAACAGGCCATCAGCTATCAGGAGATCAGAGTCTTCCCTATTCTGGTCAACAAGTGCAGGATCTATGAGGATGCCAGCCAGTTCAGAGCTGCCAGTTCCAGAGGATCGGACAATCAGAGTGGCAAGAGGATTGATCAGAGGGATAAGGGCAAGCAGCGGTATGCCCCTTCGGGCAAGGACTTCAAGTAGAGCGGCAGGAAGCCCCAGTTTCAGCAGAGTAGCTTCAGGGGTGGGTTTTCTGATGCCCCTAGAGCTATGAGGTGTGGGAAGTGTGGAGCACAGGACCACTATTCTTCCCAGTGCAAGGAAACACAGGTCATCTATTTCAAGTGTGGCAAGCCAGGCCACATCAGCCGCGAGTGTGATGGAGCTAAGGCCGAGCCTCCCAGCGCTAGCAAGAATCAGAAGTCCTAGGCCAACAGACTGAAGACCACTGGGAGAGTCTTTACTCTTAGCGGAGCCGAAGCCTCCGAGTCTGATGACTTGATCCAAGGTACGTGTTTAATTGGTGGAACTCGATTAACTGTATTGTATGATTCGGGTGCTACTCACTCGTTTATATCGCATGATAGGGTCAAGAGTCTAAAATTGCCTGTTACCTTCCTTGAGTTTGATTTGTTGGTTTCTACACCTACAAATAAACTTGTTTCTACTTCTTATGCATGCAAGAACTGCCATATTGTTATAAATGATAAAACTTTCCTTGCGGATCTTGTATGCCTACCCTTGAAAGACCTAGACGTTATTCTGGGTATGGACTGGTTATCTTCCAACCATGTCCTTCTGAATTGTTTCGATAAAACCCTGGTTTTTGGAACTCCAAAAGAGTCTAAGAATCCAGACCTTCTCTCTGCCAGCCAAGTACGAGCTTCGATGAGAGACGAAGCCCAAGTTTACATGATGTTAGCTTCCCTGGATGTAGAGAGCAGCCCTCCTGATGTCGCCAGCTTGCCTGTTGTGCGAGAGTTTCCTGAAGTGTTTCCGGGGGATGTTTATAACTTACCCCCAGAAAGAGATGTTGAGTTTACCATAGACTTAGTGCCTGGCACCGGGCCAATCTCCATAGCACCCTATAGAATGTCTCCTCTAGAGCTAGCTAAGTTGAAAGAACAGTTGGAGGACCTAATGAAGAAGCAGTTCATTAGGCCGAGTGTGTCTCCGTGGGGAGCACCCGTGTTGTTGGTGAAGAAGAAAGATGGTAGTATGAGGTTGTGTGTCGACTTTCGGCAGCTCAACAAGGTGACCATAAAGAATCGGTATCCCCTCCCTAGGATTGATGATCTTATGGACCAGTTGATGGGCGCTTGCGTCTTTTCAAAGATAGATTTGAGGTCAGGGTACCATCAGATTCGGGTTAGTCTGAGGACATCCCGAAGACAGCGTTTAGAACGCGATATGGTCACTACGAGTATTTGGTTATGCCTTTCGGTGTGACCAACGCTCCTGCGGTCTTCATGGACTACATGAACAAGACCTTTCACCCTTACTTGGATAAGTTCGTGGTGGTGTTTATAGATGACATCTTAGTGTACTCCAAGAGTAAGGAGGAACATGAGGAACACCTGAGGGTTGTCTTGCAGACCCTTAAGGAGAAGCAGTTGTATGCTAAGTTGTCTAAGTGTGAGTTCTGGTTAGAGGAAGTGAGCTTCTTAGGACATGTCATCTCTAAGGGTGGCATAGCAGTGGACCCAGCTAAAGTAGAGACGGTGCTCCAGTGGGAAGCGCCAAAGTCTGTAACCGAGATTAGGAGTTTCTTGGGGTTAGCCGGGTACTATAGGCGGTTTATAGAAGGTTTCTCTAAGATAGCTTTGCCCTTAACCCGTCTCATCAAGAAGGGACAGTTGTTTGTGTGGGACTCTAAGTGTGAAGAGAGTTTCCAAACCCTTAAGGATAGGTTGACATCAGCACCAGTGTTGGTTTTGCCAGATCCTAGTGAACCCATCGTAGTTTATTGTGATGCTTCTAAGCAAGGGTTAGGTGATGTGTTGATGCAGAATGGTAAGGTAGTTGCTTACGCTTCTAGGCAGTTGAAAACCCATGAGAAGAACTACCCTACCAATGACCTAGAGTTAGGAGCTGTGGTATTTGCCTTAAAGATCTGGAGGCATTACCTGTATGGAGCGATCAATTACTCGCTCACTAGTAGGGTTTAGGTCGCCCTACGCCAATATTGAATAAAATGTTACTTAGCCATTTCCGACGTTAGATGGCTTCTTTCCCCCACCTGAGATGTTGTAGGCTAGCTTTAGAGTAACAAAACGGACCCACTCCAATCTCCCCAAATCTGCCTCGTGAGGTTCTCCTACCTCCGGGGATCCAAAAATTCACCTTAGCCTAACCAAGAAAAGAAAGGTAGGATGATGAAGTAGAAGTCGCGAGGATCACAACGGTATAATCGGTTTTTCAATAGGACGAACGGATTGATCAGAATCAGCTCTGGAATTTTCTCTCCCTCTCTCTCTTAGTTTTTCTGAGTTTTCTCCCCTCTTCTCCAAGGTTCCACGAAATTCCTCACTTAAACTCCCTTTTTTTTTTTTGGCGACCAGCGCTCAGCGCCCGGGATCCAGCGCTCAGCGCTAGTGAGGTAAACTGCCTCCCTCGCCCAATCATGACGCGACACATGGCACACTGTCCAGCGCTCAGCGCCAGGAATACAGCGCTCAGCGCTAGTTGCTGTTCAGCACTACTGGTTCGCATGTTTTCGCGCGTTCTGAGTTCGTTTGAAGTCCGTTTGACCTGAAATTTGAAACATAGACTCATATACACCTAAGGAATAAGACTAAGTCTTCAAAAATACCTAATCTCTTCCACAAAATAAATTTCCTATTGTGCATTCTTATGCATTCTAAACTGTATAACGGAAATTCTAGAATACTTTCTTATTCAATTTAACGTCGGTTAATCTCATACTTTCCATGCAAGGTTCCCAACACCTAAACATGCATATCAGCCCTTAAATCAAAGTCTTCAACATAGTTATCCAACATATAAATAATGCCTTAAAACACAGATGTTACAAGTGTCATGCATTTTTGAAAAAAAATACATTGATTGACGGTATGGAAATCCCTTGAGTGGATTAATATTGTTAATAGGAATTTATTTCTTTTAAATCAATAAATTATGGATGTATGCCTTGACAGGTACATATATTTTGATGAATGACAAAAGATTTTTTAAGTCTGAGGACTTATTTACAAAAAACGTGAAAAAGGCCAAACAAGCAGTCAAGATTAGGCAAAGCAATCAAGATGGGTAAAAAGGGAATCTTACTATTTGTATTGGTTGTTTTAGAATAATCTGTAAATGGTAAGTAGGGTTCTCAACTTAATATGGTCACTCACACACACACATATTTAACATGTGCTTTAAAAGATATATCATGTGGTTAAATAATTTATAACATGTGATTAAAACTGACAATTAAATCAAGCTTAATTGGGCAATCTTTCCTTAATTGTCAAGTTTTTTAAATTCAACCTGATACGCACCATAATCGATTATGGAAATGCTATAATCGATTATGAGTCGTGGTTAAATGGCTTTAATGAATGTTAATGAGTAATTATGATATTAAAGTCGTTGAATTCAAATTTTGAAATATAATAATCGATTATTAAAAATGGATAATCGATTATGACCTTACTGACTTCCAATATGCTTCAACTGAAACCCTGTAATCGATTATGTAATCGATTATAGCCTTTTATGAAAAAGTCAGTAACATCATAATCGATTAATGAAATCGATTATCTCCTGTGGTGAAAAAGCAGTGAACATAATCGATTATGGCAATCGATTATGACCTTTATGTCCAGACGCTCGCTTCATGAAAACACATTAAATAATCGATTATGGCTTTTAAATAATCGATTATGATGCGGCAGAAATGCATTTTAAGAGGCATGACCTAATTTATCCTTGAACCCTAACCTATTCTCTATAAATAGGAGCCTTGGCAGCCTTGGAAAAATGCCCCATATACTACTCTCCTCTATTCTACTTTGTGCTTAAACTCTGATTGATATTTCATTTTACTCTTGCACTTACACGTGATCATATTACTTTGAGAATCTTATACACCACATAGGTGTTACTATTTTTGTGCTTCAAGTTGTATTTCATATTTGCACTTTTATGTGCTTTCTCATTGTAAATCTTTTACAGTTTACTTTAAGTGAGTGTGATCTCACGAACGTTTTCTTGAGGCTCTTGCACAAGGGATAGTACGTCCTGTGATTTGTATTAAGAGTTCTCTGCTTTGACCCTCTTTAGTTTATCAGCACAGTATGTTTGTATTTATATTTACATGTGTGTGATGTGATGTTTAATTTTGTTCTTACGTTTAAGTTTTTAATATTTATGATCTTCTATATATATATGTCCAACGTTAATATTAAGGTTAAGTTTTAGATAAATTAGGTTTTTCTTTAATGGGACATCAGGGTGTCTCAACACTTCATATATTCTTTTTCTAAATCTCCGGAGATCCTAACTTCCCTTCGTCGAGCGATAGGCCGCAATACACCCATAACACAATTGTTCTCAGAGGTTGGCCTCTCAATTTAGGTCCGAGCTCCAATTGTTCAAGGGTATCACGTCAAACCTAAATAATGTTGTCCAGTCTCTGATTGAGTCCATCAGTGTTGGGAAATCGATTACCACCTGAACTTAGGAAGTTGATCTTAGAAGAAGGTCATAGGAGTGGATTGAGTGTGCACCCAGGTGCCACTAAGATGTATCAGGACCTTAAGAGAATGTTTTGGTGGCCTAGGATGAAAAAAGACGTAGCTGAGTTTGTGTATGCGTGCCTAGTTTGTCAGAAGGCTAAGATCGAGCATCAGAGGCCTTCGGGTAAGTTGCAACCCCTGAGTATCCCAGAGTGGAAATGGGATAGTATCTCCATGGATTTTGTGTCTGGACTCCCTAGGACTCCAGCTGGTTTTGAGGCAATTTGGGTTGTTGTAGATAGACTGACTAAGTCTGCCCACTTCATTCCGATGAACATGGAGTATCCTTTAGAGAAGTTGGCTAAGTTGTACATCAAGGAGATAGTTAGGCTTCATGGTGTACCCTCTAGCATAGTTTCAGATAGAGACCCGAGGTTTACCTCTAGGTTTTGGAATAGTTTGCAAGAGGCTCTAGGAACAAAGCTTAGGCTTAGTTCAGCTTACCACCCACAGACTGATGGGCAGTCTGAGCGGACCATCCAGTCCTTAGAGGACTTGTTGAAGGCTTGTGTGTTAGAACAGTCAGGAAGTTGGGACAAGTTTTTGCCCCTAATAGAGTTCACCTACAACAACAGCTTCCATTCCAGCATTGGAATGGCACCTTATGAGGCTCTGTATGGGAGGAGATGTAAGACACCTTTGTGTTGGAGTGAACCTAGTGATAGTGTGGTGCTAGGGTCAGAGATAGTCCAGGAAAAAACAGAAAACATTAAGCTAGTTCAGGAAAAGATGAGAGTTGCACAGAGTAGGCAGAAGAGCTACCATGATAAAAGGAGGAAGGCGCTCGAATTCCAGGAAGGCGATCATGTATTCTTGAGAGTTACCCCGACGACTGGGGTTGGTAGAGTGATGAAGGCGAGGAAACTTACTCCGAGGTTTATTGGTCCTTACCAAATCCTCAAAAGAGTCGGCGAAGTCGCCTACCAAATAGCCTTACCCACGTTCTTGTCAAATCTCCACAACGTTTTTCATGTGTCACAACTCAGGAAGTATGTTCATGACCCTAGTCACGTGATAGTACCCGACGCTATACAGTTGAAAGAGAACCTGACGTTTGAGGTGTTACCCCTTCGAGTCGAGGATAGGAGGGTGAAGCAGCTAAGAGGCAAGGAAATTCCTTTGGTTAAAGTGGTTTGGAGTGGGGCAACTGAGGAAAGTGCTACCTGGGAGCTGGAGAGCAAGATGATGGAAGCGTACCCGCATCTTTTCCCTTGAGGTACGTGTAAATTTCGAGGACGAAATTTTTATAAGGGGGGGTGGAATTGTAACACCCTGTTTTTCGGTTTAATTTTAATTAAGTTGGATTTATGCTTCAAGGGCTTAGTGAGATTTTTGGTTAAAAATCCCTTTCTGGTACATGAGCACACCCGTGCTCATCAACCAGCAAGCCCGTGCTTAAAGTCAGAAGCGTGATTCTGATTTTAAGTTGAGCACGACCGTGCTCAACATTGAGCACGCCCGTGCTCAAGGCGTGGACCGCGTCTCGTGACGCTAAGTGGAGCACGACCGTGCTCAAGGGAGAGCACGACCGTGCTCAGGTCCGAACGTTATATACGTGAACAGAACTCGAGGGTTTAACGTTTTAACCCTAATTGTGAGTGCAGCAGCCACCTTGAGTGCGGCCAGAACGAGTCTCCTTTCCCTTCCTCCTCCTGGAACAGTTTAAGTGAGTATTGGAGACCTTGGGAGACCGCTAGCATACCTGTGTTGATTATATAGGTAACGTTTATTCCCTGTCTAAGTTTCCTTTTCATTATTGTGATTAGGGAACTAACTGTTGGTGTTCTGATTTGTTTAAGGATCGTTTGAGGTCGAGCAGTCTTAGGGGAGGAACCGTTTGCTGTCAGGACTTGTTAGAGGGCTACCTTCAATCCAGGTATGGGGAGAAGGGTAGTATATTCATAGGTTTGGGGTTAGGGTAAAGTGAAGGGGTTCCCATAACCCCGAATGATATATGTTATGTATGGATTAATAGTTTAAACGTATTGTATGATAACATGGTGTTGCTGTTATGTGTGGTATGCTGATACATGAGTATGTTGATGTATTAATGTACATTATGATGATTGCTCTATGAGTTTGATATGATGATAATGATAGTTGTTAACATGATGTTGTGGTTGATGCCATTGTTGATTGATGTTGGTAAGGTTGAAGGATTTAACCCTTGAAAAGTGTTGATAACTGATTTAGGATGTTTAATGGGTTAAATTATAAAATTGGTTAAGTTTCAGCCTCTGTTCCTGCCCAGAACAGCACTGTCGCACGTTGAGCACGACCGTGCTGAACAGGGAGCACGACCGTGCTCCCAGTTGAATTCTGGGAAGATGGCCGCGCTTTGAGCACGGCCGTACAGGACAAAGAGCACGATCGTGCTGCTGAGCACGACCGTGCTCATTAAGAAGCACGACCGTACTTCACTTACAGGGGAGCACGCCCCTCACGTGCTTAAGCACGACCGTGCTGGGTTACGAGCACGACCGTGCTCAACCCACTGTGACAGAACAAGATTAAAGGACTTAAGGGGTTTTAAACCCCAATTCCCTATGATGATAACTGATTAGACAACTTGGTTAACATTATTAAAGATAATTAAAGATGATGAGATGGTGAGATGTTAAGTCGATACCCCTTTTGGGTGCTGCAAGCTGATGAGTGGTGCCTTGGTGCTTTTTGGCCAAGAAGGCCTTGACCCCACGATTTGGGTCTAAGGTGTTGTTGTTACGTACCTTGGTGGCCGAGAGTTTGCCCCAGGTACTGCGGTTGATTCCGCTTAAGTCCTCAGGTAGATTCCGCGAGGCAAGTTGGTGCGGTTGATCCCGCTGTTACTTTCGGTCGATTCCGTTGGAGTTATGGAGGTGGTGTTGCCGTTGTTGTTGTGTTGCATACGCATTGCACCGGAGATGTTGTTTAGGGATGTTCGACATAGGGGAGATCGTCCTAGAGTACGGTGATCCGGCCCTCCACGGTTGGAGTAGATTCTCCTAGCGCCCCCGTGACGAGGCATTCGTTGGTTTGATGCGTTGGCTATCCAAGGAGTAGATTCTCCGGCATTGAGTAGATTCTCAATGTGGATATGTAACTCCGAAGTCGTTCATCCCGAGTTTAGTGGATCCTCAAGCATTGATGGTTTAGCGGATCCACATGCATTGATGGTTTAGCGGAGTAGGACTGCATTGCACTGCATAGCATGATGATGATGTTGATGTTTGATGTGATGCTGCTATGCTTGCTGTTTACTTTACTTCCTATCTCCATGCTATTATGTTTATACGATTCTTACTCCCTATATATGTTTGTTGTTTGTTGTTTGTCGTTAGTTTCAGTTGTAATTCCGTGGATTTTATTTCGGAACAGTTATACCAGCTCTGTATGTGACATCGGGGTTGGGTTATATTACTTTGGTTGGTTATGTTTTTATTGTTTAAAACTTATTTTATTTCCGCGTTGTAAACGGTTCATGTGGGACATTTTTACCCATGGACACTTGTTTATTTTATTCAGTAAATTGCATGTTTTCCTTTAAATGTTTTTTTAATTTAAATGGCTTTTAACATGCGGGGTAGAAGGGTGTCACAAGAAAATCCAACAAGTCCAGTTTTATAATTGTACAAGTTTATGTTGATGACATAATCTTTGGATCCACTAATGAATCTCTATGCAAGGAATTCTCTAAGCTAATGCAAAATGAATTTGAAATGAGCATGATGGGAGAACTCAAATTCTTTCTTGGACTTCAAGTAAAACAAACTATGGACGAGGTGTCCATCCATCAAACCATGTACACAAAGGAACTCTTAAAGAAGTTCAAAATGGATGATTGCAATCCAATGAACACTCCTATGCATCCCATTCCATACTAAACAAAGATGACAAAGATAAAAAGTTAGACCAAAAGGTATAGAGAGGTATGATAGGATCTCTTTTATATCTTACTGCGTCCTAACCTAACATAATGTTCAGTGTTTGTTTATGGGCTCGTTTTCAATCTGATCCTAGAGAATCTCACTTATCAGCAGTAAAGAGAATATTTGGATACTTGAAAGGTACTACTAATCTGGGTTTGTGCTTTAAGAAGAATAATGATTACAAATTAGTTGGTTTTTGTGATGCTGACTATGCTGGAGATTTCATAGAAAGGAAAAGCACCAGTGGATGATGTCACTTCATTGGAGCATATCTAGTCTCATGGTCAAGCAAAAGACAATATACCATTGCCCTGTCAATTGTTGAAGCTGAGTGTATATATGTTGCAAGTTGCTGCTCACAACTTCTTTGGATCAAACATCAATTAGAGAACTGCAATGTGTTTGTAAGTAGTATTCCACTTATGTGTGATGACAATGCTGTAATTAATCTATCTAAGTATCCAATCGTTCATTCAAAAGCTAAACACATAGAGATTAAGCATCATTTTATTAGAGATTATGTGCAAAAAGGTGTTTTTGATATACAATTTGTAGATACTGACCATCAATGGGTAGATACCTTTACCAAACCTCTAGCCGATGACAGATTTATCTTTATTAGAAAGCATCTTAACATGATCTGTGTGGATTGATATGTTGTCCAGTCATGGTCGGCTACTGTATGTTAATTGCTCGTCTATTGCATATCTCGTCCAATGCCTGTTTGCATTTGCTTAACTATCTCGTCTATGCATTTTTGTTATTATTTGCATTTATTATGTCTCAAGACATATTTAATTCAAATTCTCTCTGATGAGTCGGTTATTTTCATCATTTGTACAAATTGATTTTTATGGTTTCAAGAAACCTGTGCCGTGTCAGCATTAAATGCAAGTCTTCTCACACGTCTTCTTTTTATTTTCTTTTAAAATTATTTTCAAAAGAAAAACCCTTCATCTTCGAAACCTTCTTAAAGTTTCCCTCTCTTTCTGAAAAACATTTCACTTCTCTGAAACCTAACCTCTCTTTGCAAAGAACACTGTGTTTTCAATCTCTCAAACATTCAACAATGGCCTCATCAAACGCTGCCTATGATGTCAATTCTCTAGAAATAGGAATAGAGCATCAGTTCGATTTCAGTATTCTGAAGGAATACAACGTCGATGTAGGTCAATATGTTAGAGCTGCTGGTTGGGAAGGACTCTTCATCGAAAAGGTATCTGTCTACCCTGACCTAATTAGAGCCTTCTGGAGGAACCCTGAAGTTACTAAGGACATGGTGAAGGCTATCGTGTTGGGTGCTGAAGTCATAGTTTCTGAAGCTTCTATTGCTACTGCTGTTCACTGGCCTCAAGTGGGTTTAACCCTAACTGAGAAATGGGAAGAAGAGTTAGGCGATGAAGAAACCATTGCTACCATTCTGATAAAAGCCAATACTGTGAGAACTCACTCGTGGAAAGCTGTTGAAATGAAGGATGAAGCTCGTATCCTTTATCAAATCTTGAACAAGATAGTTTTGCATAAGGCTGGGTCAAAACACAACCTTTCTGCTCTTCATAAATTCTGCCTTTGTCATCTCCTGACTAAAACTGCAATCAACCTGCCTCACATTCTGTTTAACAGATTCAGGGAATATGTTGTAGACAGAGAAAAGGTCTCTGCCATACCCTTCTGTCATCTCCTGTCAAAGATCTTCAAGTCTCAACAGTTATATGCCATGTTGGAAGCCAAGACTCCTAAGGAACAAGCTGCTATTCTCAAGGAAAAGGGCATGTCCCCTGCTGTTTTTGGTAAAGTAAACCTAACCAACCTGAAGATTGATCCAGTAATTCAAGTGGATTTGGCTAGAAAGGAAGAGCTGATGAAAGTGAAGGAAGAACAAATTGAGCTGAATAAAGTTGAGGCTCAAGCCATGCAGAAAAAGCCAGCTGGACGACGCCTCAAATCAACTCATCTAGCTGCTGCAAGGAAACCCTCTAATGGGGTGGTCATCAGGGAACCAAGGGCTGATGAACCTCAAGTTGCTCAGAAGCAGAAAAGAGCAAGAAAAATCATTCTGTCCCACAATGAAGATGATGAAGAAGACAGCCAACCTATTGGTTCTGTCTTGAAGAAACATAAGCTAGCTGCTACATTTGTTGCAGTGCCTACCAGAACTAGGCAACCTGCTAGGGAAGCCAAGTCCTTTGTGACTTTTGAGGTAATTCCACCTGCACCATCTGCTATTGAATCTACTGTTGTTGCATTGGTCGATAGTGTTAATGTTCCTATCAACACCATTACACCCTTACAATCACCAATATATATTCAACCACCTCAACCAAATCAACCTCTCTCACCCATTCAAGAACAACCAACCTCACACCAATATGAACCACAATGTGAACGACAATCCTCACGGCAATATATATCTGAACCCCAACAAATACCTGAAATACATCAATCATCACCACTCTCTGAACACTCACCTATCCATATTTCTCCACCAAGATCACAACTCCCACCAATCATCCCTGCTAATGATCCCTGATTTAACCAACCAGATAATGGCATTCCCCTTGGTGCATCCTTTCCCAAGCTTCCCAAAGTCCAATTTCCCTATACAAATCCCTATGTTCTTTATATTGGCAAAGCTGAAAGCTGGGCCAAAGTTAAGAGAACCTGGAGAATCCTTTACCATACTCACTCTTCTGCCCCTGAACCTATACCCTTTTACCCTTTGCTAGAGTATGAGTATGAACCTGAGGTTGTTATACCTCGAAGCTATATTGGTATCCCCTATGAACCTTCTGCACCTCTTCCCTCTGAGCACTTTAATGCTCATGGTCCACTTCTAACTCACATTCTCCAAAAGAAATTCCCACCAAGAAAAATCTATCCAAACCTTGTCAAATTTCCACCCTTTGTACCCCACACTAATGGTGTTGATAGGTGTGAACACCAAATTTTATCCTATATTTATTTGGTTTAATTATTAATTTTATTTTATCACAGGAAAATAAAAATAAAGTAAGGAGAAGAAAAGAAAGAAGGACAAGAAGAGAAGAAAAAAATAAAAGAAGATTGGGCTCAATTTCCACCCAAATCCATAGAAACAGAAGAAAGAAAAAAAAATGCATTTCAGCCCACCAGACTAGCCCAATTACACCACCAAACCAAAAAAAGAAGAAGAAGAAGAATGAGACCCATAAAACCGAACCGGGTTGCGCCTGACCCGCTGCGGCCCATTTTCTTGAACTCACAGGACAGACCCGCGCCCCAGTGAACCGGGTAACATCCGACCCGGTTCGGCCCATTCCATCCCCTCTCATTTTTTTCCTGCCTCCTTCCCTTTCCAAATTTCCTTACTTCCTGTCTTCATCGCCACTCTGCTCCCTTTTTCTTGATACCACACAAAACCACCTTCCATGTCCTCACTCACTCTCATGGCCCCATTCCCATGTGCTTCCCTGTTTGTTTCTGACATAAGCTACAAGAGATAAGGTCCTTTTTCTCATAAAAGCTTCTGGGTGACGTCATGGAGCATTTAATGGCCTTCAATTAGCATCAACAGTGACACAAGTTGAAGAGCAACTTGTTGGGGATTTTCTCCTATAAAAGGAGACGAAAATGAAGGAGGAAGGGCGCCGAAAAATTTGGAGCAGAGAGATTGGGAGAGAATTCTATAATGTGGTTCTTCTTTGTATATTGGGGGAATCTCTGTTAGGGTCCGAAAATTATAGTAAAAAAGGGTTTGGGAAATCTCTGTGTCCTGGGTTTGTTTCTCTGTGTTTTGAAATTTGGGGAATTTCTTCATACTGTGTTCTTGAAGAATTTTGGTTGTAAGCTCTTTGGAAGGAACTATAGATTGGTAATCATACTTGCCTCTGTTTTGATTTAAGAAATTTCAACAGTTACATAAATTCATGTGATTTCTGATCTATATACTTGTTATCATGCTTTATGAATTCATGTAAAAACCCTTTTGAGATATGATGTTCGTTTAACCATGAATTATTGGCACTTGGATTTTGTGTTATAATTTCACTCTTTAGTTGCACATTGGAAGGGTTTACTGTTAGAAGAATTTCTCATCTTATCTTTGAAGTTTGCATATTTATAATAACATGAATGGAAGTGAAGTCTGAGTGGTGATAACAATTTTATATGGTACTGATCTTTTTCTTTTTATGCTTACCCTTTTATTTGCTAAATTGAATCCATGCTCAACAAGATTCTGCCTATGTTACTGGTTCATTTGCTTTTTATAAAAAGCCTTTGATTCCATTCTGCACACGAGTTATTTGATGAAAATCACCACAAATGGCATTGGTTGTTGATTTGTTTGGTAGCTGTTTTGTGTTGATGTTTTACTCATTTGTTGATTCATGCTAAAGAGGATGGGTGGCAATACACATTTACACATAGAGCATGTGTTATTTATCTATGTTTTGAAATTTGTGTTTATGAACCCAGAAGACCACATGGTTGGGTTGGATGTAGTGTGTCAAAAATATGCAGGTGTTATCATTTTTGTTTTGAAGCCCGTTTTGTTACTCGTAGGCTGGCAATTGTTTTTTTTTTTTTTTTTTTGGTTCTGTATATCACATGACTCAAATCCATCAATGTTGTGTCTGGGATGTCCTTGTCTTTGAATCTGAAATGATGTTTTTGTTAACCTTTATCATTATCAATACTTTGGAACTAAAATAAGATTGGTGTGAAGGTTATTTCTCTTACACTCAGACTGCTTAATGTTATGCCTACATCGGATTCAGATTCTCTCCTTCGGAGAGTGTGTACAGCCCCTCTGCAGCAAACATTTGGGCCCTTCGTTTAATCCAACGATCTAGGTTAAATCACCATTTTTAAACATAGAAAAATTTAAAAAAAAAAAAAAAACCGCACAGCCCCTGTTCTCGCGCCTCCTGTCTCCGACGCAGTCAACTGCAGCAAGCCGACGTCGCTGCGTCATCTCGTAGTTCCGTAAACCTCCTTTCTCCCGCCGCCGCACGCTCCGTTCACGACGAATCCAGAGAGGGCCGCCGCCATTCACGGTCAACACAGAATGAACGGTGCCCACTGGGCATTCCACAAACCCACGCCACCAAATTAAACATAAATCCAAGCAAGAAGTTGTTGTGTAGAAGCTATGTGGGAAGGAGGACAAAGCTTGGTCACGATGGGGAGGTCAGAAGCTGTTTCACAGAAGCTGTGTGGACGGCGTGGCGGGGCATGCGACGACGGCACTAAACCACAGCGAAGAAGGGAGAGGAACGATCGATGAGAGAGAGAACGAGACTTGGGAGAGGGGAGAGGGTTGGGTCTCTTGACGTTGGACGGTGGCTGACCGTGAACGGCGGCGGCCATCCACGGCGGTGACGAATCGGCTGCAGGCGAGCGAGGAATAGGGAGCAGCTTGCACACGATGCAGAGGAATGAACATTTGAGTTTTTCTAACTTTTATTTATTTTTTTAAATGTTAAACATGCTGATTTTTCTGGACCGTCCGATTTGAATGGACGGTGCAGATCACTTCGCTGGAGAGGCGCTGGAGAGGCCATCGCAGGAGAGAATATGAATTCGCCTACATCTAGTATTCTTCCCTATGTGTTTCACATTCATGTCAATTAATGACATGTCTTATTGTTGCTGCACTAATTCATAGAGTCAGATTACGTTTGACCAATTTGGAGTATGCTAGACTTGGTTTGGCAATCTGGAAAGACTAAAGAGTAGTGGCAAAGTTTAAAGCAATATGTTGTTGATGCCTTCATGATAAATCACGTTCTGCAATGAAAGAAAAGAGTATCCACTTATGTTCATGTGCTTGCTTCTAAGCTACTGTGAACATTGGCAAAATTAATAAAAGTGACTAAAAAAAATTAACCTTTTTTATCTCATCTTATCTTTGTAAGTACAAAATTAAAATCTGTTTTTTTCTCTCCTCTTCAAAATAAAAACCTTTCAATAACAATGAATCAATTTAATTGTACAATTTATTGATTCTCAAAATCTTTTATATGCCATTTATACCTAATATGGTTTATCATTCAAAGTTTCTTTCTATAAAATAAAGTAAATAATGAATAAAATCTTCTTTTTACGCTAAAGATAAAATATGATCTTTAAAATACCTTTTTTTTGAATGATTTACTTCTAAAAAATAAAATCTGTTTGAAAAAAAAAAAGAGGAATCAATTTAGTATACACTTGCTGATTCCTCAATTATTCGAGAGACGTTTAAGTTTTTAAAACTTGACCTCTCAAAGTCTCAAATTAATAAATATTCAAGGGAATTAATTTAGTTGTACAACTTAGTGATTCCTTAATCACACAAGAGAAATCTAAGCTCATGTAGCTTGACTCTTCAAAAATTCGTTTATTGGAAATAAAAACCCTTTTTATGCTAAGACATAAAATTACGAACATCGCCTTTACAAAAATCGAGAAAAGATCAATTTAGTCGTAACGACTTACTGATCCCATAAATCCGAGCTATCTTAACTGTATATTTTAATGGCTCATTATTTTTAATAAAAGGGGTAATCTTAATTTGCACAATTTAAGGGTAACCATCGTAACGACGGATGCTCTAGGGTGCCGTGGGGATAATCACCCATGCCTTCCCTAGACATAATCGATCCTCGAATCCTTTTCATTTCTATTTAAAAATAAAGACTAGTCGCTTTTCACAAAGGGTTCTCCCAATGTTTCACAACAAAAAACTTTGGTGGCGACTCCATTCTCAGGAAGGAAAATAGTTATTCCTTTTTCCTTCCCCTCGATTTTCGGTCGCGACAATAGGGATATTATCCCACTTTGGTACACTATGCTTGGAAAGAGAGATCACCAAAATTTAGAGTTCAAAAGGTCCAAAACTTACAACTATAGGAGATTCATCCTTGACAGAAATATCAAGTGGATGCAGTTTGTTTATCCTAGAGAGTATGAGACTTTAGCTGATGTCTGTGACCACATCATGTTTAACCTCCTTGCCACTGAATTCTCCTTGCCAAGGTATATCCGAGCTGCAAGTTTTGTCCCTCCAACTTGGATGCATCACTCAACCAGAAGTACAAGTCTTGGCATGGTTCCACCTAAAATTTACCCTAGACTACCTATAATTGATCTGAACAAGGACAAAGATGGTAAGTTTAGACCAGTTAAAGTAGATCATCCTCTCCCTGGCAAATGCATGCTGACACCTAGTGAAGATGTGAATATGGAGCAGGATTGCATCAATATTAATCTGGCTAATGATCTATAAAAGAATTTTGATTCTGAAGCAAGAGGTTATTTGGAAAGCCACATAAAGATCTGTAACATGCAAGCCTCCTCTTTTGGACTCTCTGCTGATGAGAAAGAAGAGACTCCTACTGTAAAGGGTAGATATGGTTCCTCTGCAATAAGGTACTTTATTCATGAAGATACCTTAGGCATTCCCTTGAGGAGCTCTTATGTTTATGAAGATGAAGTGCACTGGGTTGCACATGTGCCTACACCAGAGCCATCTGCACAAGTATCTGAGGCTTCTTCTAAGGAAATTGAAGAAATAATTATGGAAGGCCCAGATAGAACGGATCAAGATGTTCAGACTGGGCATATTGAAGACATGGCTGAAACTGGAAGCAAACTAGAAACTTCAGGAATGCAGTCTTCACAGTCTATGGCTCTAGCAGTTATTCCTCTAGAGGCACCTCAACATTCCACAGCCTTAAGCACTATGCCTATCCAAGGGAATTTGGATGCTACATATGAGCGCCCAAGAACTTCTCTTCCTCTGGATCTTGATGAACTCATAACCAGGAAAGTTGAAGCTCAAGTTGAAAAATCACTTCAACCTACCAATGCTCTTATCCAGCAAATGATCCAACTGCTTTTAGGCTTTCAACAGAATCAAGGCCAAACACCTCCAGCTCCAGCTCCACCTCCTCCTCCACCTTCCAATCCCTAATCATCCTTCTCTTTTTCTCTCTTTATTTTATATAATTGACAATGATGGTCCACCTTGTCTTACCTTTTTGTCTGATGACAAAAAAGGGGGAGAAGAATATTGAGAGATAAATTTGAAGCAGTTTTTAAAACTAAAGCTTTTGTCTACATGCTTTCATATTTGTGTTTTTACTTATGTTCTGATACGTGTTTCAAATTGCTCTGATACCTGTCTAAATGCCTAAGTTTTATATGCTCTGATACTTGTCATATAGTTTCCTTGCTTGATGTTAGACTTGTTAATGTTTGAATGCTTTGACTTGGGGGGGGGGGGGGGGGGGGGGGGGGGGGGGCGCTCTTTGGCTCTCTTAGACTTTGCACACTCAAATTTAGTAAGCTTTTGTCATCATCAAAAAGGGGGAGATTGTCGGAACCAAAATGATTATGTTAAATAATCTTTTAAGTTTTGATCCTAACAAAAAGATTAAATTTGTATGGCTAAGTTATGTAAGACTAACTCGTCTACTCTAGTGTGCTAGACGAGGGAATCAGTTTAAAGTTCCTTTGAAATAGCATAAAAGCTTATCAGGTCCAAGGTTTACTCGCTAAACAAACCCTCAAAGGAATATAGTAAAGAGCTAGTCAATAAGGTAATCGCTAGACTGGACGCTAAAAATAGCTAAGTTAAAAGGCACTAGACTAGAGTCTAAGTATACCTCTTTAAGAAGCACTAGATGAGCTATTTAAATCTATCGGGAAAAATAGCAAGTCCAAAGACTTGTAACTAGACGAGTAATTAACTAGATTAGCTGATAAAAATAGATCTAAGCTAAACGAGTCCACTAAGTTAGTCAACTAGATGCCAAGTTAGTAGACTACTCAGTTACTCTTTAAAGTTAAAAATTGTGCGTCCAAAGGCATACTAAAACTGAACCCGTCTAGTCAAAGCGAATTTATTTCAAATGATTGTTTATTTAATACGAAGGCATCTATGTCCTTTACTTGTGTTATTTGAATTTGTTTATACCTTGTTTCTTGGTAAGAGAAACATAGTACCATCAAAAACAAAAAATTTGTACTCTGACACACAAGCTGTTGTAAAGTTGTATAAAGTACAAAGAAGGAAAGTCAGAAAGTAACTTTCAATACAACAAAGAAGTGACAATACCACTTTGAGCATTTATGATAACCAAGAGCTTATTTCGCAGAAAGCATATCAAATTATCAGACTCAACGGATCTTAGCATTGAATGCTATCTCTAAACGGATATGTGTGAAGACCATTGAAGAAGATGAGAGCTCAAGCTGAAGACCTTCTATAAATACTGGACGACCCCAGTAAAGAAGGTGACATAGAATCTGAACAAGCTCAAACTATTGAAAACACATAAAATCTGTCAAATCTTTTGTAGATTGCTTTGTAACCTTGATCTTAAGCTTTCATACCCTCAAACATAGTGAGTTTCTTAGATCAAAACCTTATATCTCTAAGTTAGAGTGAGCCTGAAGAGGCTTGGTTGGAAAGAATACTTGTAAGCCTGAAGAGGTATTGAATACTTGCTATTGTAAGCCTGAAGAGGTGTTGAATACTTGTAAGCTATTGGATTATAGCGGAGAAAACCTTCAAGTAGAAGGGATTGGACATAGCTCTTGGTTGGAAGAGAGTGAACCAGGATAAATCACTTGTGTGAATCTTTTATCCCCGTCTCTTTACAGCTTTTGATTATACTAACTGTGGGGATTTGGATTTAAGTTTGTTAACTCTTTTGAAGAGATATTTTATCTGTTTGTATATTTGTTTTCTTGCTTGCAAAATGTTTTAAGAAAAGGATTTTCGAAAAAAATGTTAAGAAACACAATTCAACCCCCCTTCTTGTGTTTCCCTGTGTCAACTTCACAAGTACCTTCCTTCTTCGGGTTTGCCCCAATCGGGAGCCCTAAGTATGTAAAAGGAAGCCTCCCCAAATTGCAACATAGAAGTTAGACCCTGCAAACATAAAGTGCTCACCAACATTGACCCCAAACAAGCGACTTTTGTAGAAATTAACTTTTAAGCCAGATACCATTTCAAAGCTTCTGAGAGTCACCTTAACTGTCCATAGGTTCTCATGAGTAGCCTTCCCCACAAATAACGTGTCATCCGCATACTGCAAGTGCGAGATACTGCTTGTCCCATCAAATTCAAAACCTTCAAACCTTCCAATTTCCACCGGTTTGCTCATCAAACCGCTAAGCCCCTCAACCACTATGAGGAAAAGGAAAGGAGCCAATGAATCCCCTTGTCTAAGACCCTTTTGTAACTTCACTTCAGTAGTGGGACACCCATTTACAAGGATAGAAATGGAACCTGAAAGCACACATGCATCTATCCACCTTACCCATAACTCTAGGAAACCCATTCTCCCAAGCATATACTTAAAAAAAAACCCCAATCAACCAAGTTGTAGGCTTTTTCAAAGTCCACCTTTAGGATAAGACACTCCTTCTTCGATTTCTTAGCCAAATCAATGATTTCGTTTATGGCCACCACCCCATCTAAAATCTGTCTATTGGAGAGAAAGGCCGATTGGCAAGGAGAGATTAACTTACTGATTACTCTTTTCAAGAGATCCACCAAAAGTTTATAAATTAGTTTGTGGATACACCCGATCAAGGAGATAGGCCTAAAATCAGAAGTCTTTTAAGGGTTCTCCCTCTTGGGCACCAAAGCAACGAAAGAAGATAGAACACCTTTGGGCAGCCTAGCATTGGAGAAAAACTCGTGGATTACAACAACCAAATCTGCTTTAAGAAAGAGAAGTTAAAGCCGTCCGGACCTGGACTCTTATCCCCATCACAACACCAAATAGCTTACTAAGCCAAAGGATCAAGTGGCAAATGTATTTACTAAGCCACTAGGCAGAGAGAGATTTGAATTCCTGGTTAACAAGTTAGGCTTTAAGAACATACATGCACCAACTTGAGGGGGAGTGAAGGAATGTTAGTTATAGCCATATTATGTTGTTACAGTTATGTTAGTTATAATTAGTTTCTATAATTAGATATAGCTGTTATGATTGTAACTGACAGCTCCAATTAGTTAGCCTATTCATTGTTATATATAGGTGATAGGCGTCTCTTTGTAACACACAATGTACATTCATTAACACATGAAATTTAGATGAGAAGTAATTCAGTTAGCAAAGGTCTAACAAATCTGTATGTCATTGGACCAACCGTCACGACCGCCAAGTACAACACCTGAATCACAACCCCCAAGCCGTACCATTAACTACCTTGCCTTTGACAAAATGTGGTTGTAGAGGTGGGAAAAGAGGTGGAATTTGATATAGAACCAGAATCACATCTCTTTGGGGTTTAACTTCTCATTCTTATTATTTGAATCCATTCCCCAATACTACTTTGTTATGTTTGGTTTTTAACTATTTTTTAAACTATTTTTATCCTTCCCTTACCTTGACACCTTTAAAGCCTTGAATATAGCCCTTTTGATTTATATGAGCATGTGTATTGATTATGGAGAAGTAGAAGATCGACAAACCTATGATATTGAATTTTCTCATGAGTTGATTTGAGTGAACCACCCACCCTTTAGACACTTGAGTTGAGAGTTTGAGTATGTCTTGTGAGGTTCTACCACTTTTGATCTAAGTTTCTCACTTTTTCCAAAATGACAAATCGACATGTCAATGCACTAACATCCATGGCCACCAAGTACAACACCTGAATCGCAACCCCAAGGCCATACCATTAACCAAACCGGCCATGCTCACTCAATGTCTACATACCTTATATCCCTTCTGTGTCCTTCAATAGCTTGAACGAAATGGAGAAGGGGAGACTGTTTTTGGGTGGCTTGAAAATATAAAGGAGTTTAAAGTTTTTCTTTTGCAAATTCAAGAACCAATTTCTAGATTTATCCGCCTCACAGGTAAATCATGTGAGTCAATTACTAAGATTATCTTCAAAACACCCTGATTTGATATGAACATTATTTGAATTTAGACCATTTTAAGAATTACGTGTCAATAACATGCTTTACAATGTATTGGAATTTCTCACTTCAAGTAATGTTTGGAAATTTAAGTTGATTTTTCCAACGGTCACGACGAAAGCACCATTTGTGGTCACCAGTGACACTGGGATGGGTTTCAGATTTCACTAGGAATTCAATCAAGAGAAATTAATTTCGTGAAGCAAGGTAGCATTGACTTTTGTCTGCCGTAACTGTATGAAAACAAAGGTCCATAGTATCTTTACTCACTTAATATCGTTATATGTGAGAAAGATCGATGTTATCGAAATACTACTAAAAAAATAGCTCCATTGCAAAATGTGTCTAATCTTGCAGGTGGAAGAAATGTTTCTACATATCTGCAACAAATGCTCATAGTTTATGAGGATTTTAATGTCTTCAAACGTTTTTTAAAATAAAAGTTTGAGGTAGTAGTTGCAATGACCTGCGACAATGCACAATTTTTTATAGATGACCTATTAAGGACCACCAACAAAAATTAAATCCAATTTTGAGTCATCTTACTAGTTAAGTCTACCATCATTAGCAACATAAGCAAACATTAACTTGGTTCTAATTAGAGAAATAAACAGAAAGCTGGAATAACAATTGAAATTTAGTTATTATACTAACAAAACATAGAAGACTAAACCATCAGCCAATATAGTATCAATCTTAACGTCTGAAAAGCAGCAGCATTACAAGAAAGAATAGCTATTAAATTTCCTTTCTCTACAATCAAAAAATTGTGGGACAAAATTAATGGCTGAAACCACAATCAGAATCTTGTCCAAAATCAAACACTTCAGCACAACTGGAAGAGCAAAGTGAACCCTCTGCTAAATCTAAGAACCCAATATTGATTTTAACAGTTGAATGTTACATATGTTACAAGACATCTATGAACCATGGATGGAATAAGAAATGCTTACAAACAGGAGTGTCATAACCTCAAACTACTTTTCCTATTTGATATCATGTATAGAAGATCTGTAATTCATTTTTGTATACCCTAAAAGCTATGATTTTATGAGAGGCCGAAGCCCATCACCTTCCCAGCCAAGCTTGAGCATTTGATCGACCACTTTCAAGCTTAACTGCAACAAATAAGAAGCGTTACTAGACATGGAATAGAGTAGGCATTAAAAGCACATATGTTGGAGGCATGATTGAGAGATTGGGGGTACAATATTTTAGATAATGCATTTCATGCACAGCAAAAATCCACAGCTCATCGAGAGCTGTGATCACCTATACTTAGTGACATATTATAGAGGAATCAAAATCAAATATGATATTAGAAGCGATTTTAAGAAGAATAATGAAAGTTCCATTCCAGTTAAAGTCACACCCCTCTCACTAGTGCAATGCAGAATACTTTGATTTCTGTGCAGTTGGTCCCACAGATACAAAGAAATATCAAAATCTGCCAAGCTGCACAGGTGTAATTTGTGACTCCAAATAATGTTCAACCATGATTATTCTGAATCAATGGAATGTAAGGGGTATATATGAAGTTTATTCCTTTAACCAGTTTACAAGAATCAGAAAAAAAATATCCTTCACTCCAAGGACCATTGATATTTGACAAAGATACTTATTAACAAAGATTTAACTTACAGCTGGATCAGTGAAGATTATCATTTGTTTATTCGAGGTTGAAACCAAAAGATTTGTGTTATCATTGTTTAGAGCCAGAGCTGTGATATCCTGTCCTTCTCCTAGCCTCAACACATGAAATACCTACAGAAAATGTTTGGCACAGAGGTTAGCATTGAAGAACAGTATGCTGAAGATAGCACAGTTAATTTGAAAATTCATATGTGCAGATGTCTTTCTATGACAATTCTCCCTAAAGACAGGAAATAAAGCTTGCTTTGATAGTTGGTTCTTCCTGATAGAATGCTTTATTATGGTGTAGGAAATTGACGAATAAAATGTAACAGTTTGTTGTGAGATAAAATGTAAGTATAAGATTTATCTGACATCTTAATCACGTACCTCCAGTGTGTGCATATCCAGGAAGCAAATTGACGGTGATGGAACATCTATTCTGTTGTTTTCATAGGTATCTTCTGATTCTGAATCAAAATCAACGACACCGGACTTATTAGACTCCAAATTTGAACTATCAATATAGGCTCCACCATTTTCTAGAGAATTAATTCCAAGCAAAGCACTCCGCCCATCAACAGAAATTTCCATGCAACTGATGCTGCAAAAGAAAGATAATTGTTTTTTTGCAATCAGAGCACCATTGAGAGTGAAGGTACTGAGAGTATGTTGGGATTCATTCCAAGTCATCACAACCCCTTCTGAAGAAAGGCAGACAATATGGGCCTCCACACCATCCAGCCTTCTAATTAAACGTCCCCTTCTTATAGTGTGCAACAGAACATCTGACGAATGGGAGCATGAAACAACTATTCCGAGATCCGAGCTAACACAACAACTGAGTATTTCACTGCGGTGGCCCCGAAGTACCTGGATAGGGCCCTCAATACGATTTCTCCTATCCTTTTCTATCGAGTGTGATGAACTACTACTGGTTGAAGATGGTGTGCCTGTTCCAGTGGAATGTTCTGATACGATACCAGAGTGAGAGACAACTGCCCTATGTATTTTCCAGAGTAATACTGTTGTATCTCGGGATCCTGTCACCAGGTAGTTACTATCGGGTGAAAGACCAATGCAAGTTACAGGAGCACAGTGTGCATGAGCTGTCTCTAAGGTTTTAGCCCCGTCTGAGGATATTAGCCTAATACTATTATCAGCATGCCCACCTGATCAGAAGCCAAAATTTCAAAATAAGATGTCAAATGCCCAGTCCACAAAAGCAACTACTGCAAAATGTAGTGTCAGATTCCAAAAATCTGTGTGAGATCTGAGAGGACAAATAAAATATAAATGTAAAAATAAAAATACGAACTGTTTCCCCATAAAAATGTTTTAGTAACACAATATGCATCCCAAGACTTCGACATATGGCAATTCAAGTCAGCAATGTCACATCATCATGAAAAAAGATAGAATATCTATATAAAAACCAAATTATCCTGATTAAAAATACTTATATTTTCATTTACTACTATAATATGTCTATAATTGAATTTTTTTATGATTTGATTAACGATTTGAATATGATAACTTAGACTACGACATCATTTAGAACTAACATTAGTACAAGTTTTGGGACATTTAGCTTAATGGGCTTCTCATGTCCAACTTTCATGCTTTGTTGGTTGAGGACCTATAGAAATGCGTTCATCTGTGTAGCTAGCGATTATAATGATAATGGCCATTAAATATGATTTGCATGTTGAATGCGAGTATCATATCAAGCAGGCTTGCCAAAACACCTGCCATAGTTGAAGCGTCTATTTAGAAATCTGGCTATAATATTAAATTAAATATATAAATATATGAAATGATTGCTCCATTGTGTTTTCAGCTGCTTCTGTTGTGGTATTTTCCTACGAATATTCAAAGAGGTTGGAGAACTATAATTTTTTTTCGGATAAAATGTTGAACTATAATTTGTTATATGTTAGTCATTGTATCCTCCTTATTCTTGTACTAGCATCTTCTTTTTTTTACCAATTTTTTTATGTGTGCTATATACTCAGCAATACCCAATTTTCTATCTTTTCAACGAAATACAAGAGCAACAAAGGACAAGTGCTACATAAGTATACATTATAACATCCAGAAAGACCCCTTATAATTGACAAACAAAATCATCTAAATCCCTATGTTTCTGGCATGAGTATAAATCCATTCTAATGGTTATAAGGTTCATTCTGACTACTTATGTCATATTAGAGCTAATTTTCATAAAATAAATACAGATGCAGCATATATGAACAATTTTAGCTCTTCTAGATTTACCAGTAATAATTTCTCTGTCACACGTTATAGAGATGATAGCTTGACTTCTAATTCCAGAGACAGAAAATGCTATCGCTTGGGGGAATTGCCATTCTTCACCAGATGCAGCCGGTGCTTTGAACATGCGCACAAGTGTACCACCAGAAGGGCCTGACGTAGGTTTTCCATGTTGAAAGAGGAAAGGAGTACCCTGGCCGTCAGGTGTATTGGGTTGCCACTTGTGTCGTGCAACATGAGCTGCTGGTGCATTCATATCAACAACCACAACCATATCTGAAGATGCATGAATGGCAGCCGCAGGAAGATTGCAGCGTTCAGGGGATGGAACAGCATATGGTTTGACTTCTTTGGGGTTGCGGAATATTGTCTGATATGAAAAGGAATATATATTATCATTAAAATCACATGCCATCATCAATAGTTGAGGAAACATGAAGCAATTGAAGGGCAGCTTAACAACACTTCATAGAAGTTTTGGCACAGCTACTTACATACTTAACATGAAAAAACATCTTGTATTTACATATATTCTACCATTAAGCACACTAACACTATCACGAATAATAATAGTCAAGATTTTTCAAAGATCAATAGCAACAAGAATTATTGCTGGGATGTGCATATTAGGTATATTTGTCTAGATTCATTGTATAGGCTAACCAAATCATTACTAATTTATTTATTTATTTACTGCATTAGCTTATATAATCAGTCCACTGCTATGTAGTAGAAACATTTCATGGTATCATGAACCTAAAGAGTGGCAACCTAGTTAGAATCATGCATGCTCGGTAGTTCCTAGACACCAAATTACAAGGCCCAACCCCCTTGGTTTGGTCTACAACAAACCCCTCCCAATTCACCCATCCATATAAAGCTATAGTTATTACAAAACCAAATAAAACACATGTAAAAGAAAATGAACAAGGAAAAGAACAGTGAAGCATACGTGGAAGCTCATTCAAGATGTAATTTATAATTAAAAGCTGTCTTACCAATAAAATCAGTAATTACCTGCAAATGCAGAACTTCTGCTAATGGCATTTTCTTCAAGTGAGGAACAGCCAAAAGCTGGGATGGTGTTTGTCCAAAATATGCAATTTGATCTTGTGTGGCACGCTGTTGTACCTTTACTTGTCATGTTCAAAAGAAAAATAATAAGCTACGGAAACAGGACTAAATTATGATTTTTTGAGGTCTGACGCAATAAAGTTTCCTGTAAATGTTTTGCAAAATTCAATTCAAAGATAAACTTATGATGCATAAAGTTTTTCAAATATTTTACCCATAACATTTTCCTTATTCATTCACTTACTGTCCTTAAAGCAAGGAACAAGTTGAGTCAAAATAGGCAATCCTATGATCATTGATACCCAAGCTAGTCCTTGGAAATATATCTCTCAAGTGTACACTTCTTTTAGACCTATGCTTTCACTGGGTTTGGGTGATGGTTTTCACGTTCTAGCCTCTAGGAGGATATCTGGGTGGAAATGTTCCAATTTTAGAGACCTTTCCCCGGACTCCATCCTTGTACAATTTTTCCATCAAAATATTTTATGGTAAGGTAAAACATTGGTTAGGCATAATTAATTTGATCCTGAACAGCTTAGTCCTGATTAGCAAAATAATATTCTGATTATGTAATTATTTCCTGATTGTATGTATCAATTAAATCGTTGTACTAGGTCAATGATTAAGCCCTGAATTAGTTAGAGTAACCCTGTCCTTGCTAACTAAGCCTATATATGCATAATCTACCTCTGATCAATGTACAGAAAATAAGACACAGCTTCAGTTCAGTTCTTTCAAGTTATTTCTCTCTTTCCTAACGTTTTCCTTTATCATAGTGTTGAGATCCCACATCGACTAAGATATGGCCAAAGTAGTCCTTATAAGGCTTGGACAATCCTCAACTCTTGAGCTAGCTTTTGGGGTCAAGTTAGACCTAAAGCCTAAATTCTAAGATGGTATCAGAGCCTATCCTAAATCTGTCATTGGGCAAATTATTCCACCCGCGTTTGTTCACGCTACAGATGTTCAGTCCTAGGCATGATGGGGGTGTTGAGATCCACATCAACTAGAGATATGGCCAAAGTAGTCCTTATAAGGTTTGGACAATCCTCACTTCTTGAGCTAGCTTTTGGAATTGAATTAGGCCTAAAGTCCAAATTTTAAAATGGTATCAGAGCCCATCCTAGATCTGTTATTTGGCCAGTTATTCCACCTGCATTGTCCATGCTCCAGATGTCCAATCTTGAATGTGAGGTGGTGTGTTGAGATCCCACGTCGACTAGAGATATGACCAAAGTAGCCCTTATAAGGCTTGCACAATCCTCACCTTTTGAGCTAACTTTAGGGGTCGAGTTAGGCCTAAAGCCCAAATTCTAAGATAGAGAATTTTCACTTTTGCAAAGACTTCAAAGATAGTGAAGCTATCAAACTAAAGTTGCAACATACTGTCAACCCAGTTAGATTTTGGATTGCGGTGCTTCTTATCCTATAGTCAGTAACTCTTCTTTCTTTTCCACATTATTATCCTCTACCAAAACATCACATCACATAACCCTTTCTAATGTTTTAAAACACAAGCAACTAGTATTGGTCAAGCTTCACCTCTTCCCTTTGTGTCTTTAAAATCAGTTTTATTATGCCTGAATGTCCTTTTAATTTAATTAATTTCAATTAGTCAATTTACTCTGTCTCTAACCTGTGCCATAACCTTCACCTCTACGTTTTCTATCTAGGACCGGAGTATGGCGCAAACGATTGGAGAAGGATCTGAGTCACGTGGCCTCTATTATCTATAACCTCCATGCTCCATCATATGTGCTACCACAGAGTCCTCTAGTCTTCTTCACCGTTGTTTCGGTCATCCAAGTTTGAATAAATTAAAAGAAATGGTTCCTCATCTTTCATCTCTACTCTCTAGTCATTGGAGTATGAGGCATGCCAACTTGGATAACAAGGTTACTGGTCGTCCATAGTCTCTTTTTAGTGTTGTTCATTTTAAAGTTCAGGGTCCTAGTCGTGTTTGTCCTACCTTAGGACATAGGTATTTTTATTTTTTTACTTTCATTGATGATTTTTTTAATATGTCCTTGGTTATTTTTAATGAAAGAACGTTTAGAGTTGTTTACTATCTTTCAAAATTTTTGTACTGAAATATGCAATAAATTTGGTCAAACTAAATGTTTCTTACGCAGTGACAACGCAAAAGAGTATTTTTCTGCCCCCTTTAATTGTTTCATAGCATCTCATGGTATAACTTCATCAATCGAGTTGTCCTCACACACCTTAACAAAATGGTGTGGCTGAGCACAAATATCGTCATCTCATTGAAACAACTCGTACTCTCTTGTTACATTCTAATGTAAGTGATGTTGTTCTCACTGCAAGTTATTAAATCAATCGTATGCCATCTTCTGTTCTCAATAACCAGGTTCCTTACTCTTTTTATATCCTCAAGCACCTCTATATATTGTTCCCCCTTATGTTTTTGGTTCCACTTGTTTTGTCCATAATGTTGCTCTTGGTCTAGATAAACTTGCTGCCCGTGCAGTTAGGTGTCTCTTTCTTGGTTTTCTTGGATCAAAAAAGGATACATGTTTTATTTTTCGTCCATAAATTTCCGTAGATGTCACCTTTTTGGAGAAACCTTATTTTGCCTCACTCATCATGCCCGAATTTGTTTCTCAGGTATTACTTGTTCCTTTATTCGACGGTGCTTCTCGTGTCTCTATTCCTTCTATGCCACAGATTTCAGAGAATTCACCAGCACCAAAGCACTCAATTGAGCCGATTTGTCACACATACCGATGTCGCCCACGTCCTCTAACTCTGGAGGCTGTCCTTGTTGAAGACACCAGTGACTCACCTCCTGCTCCTCTGTCTCCATCAATTTTGGTCCAACCCAAGTCTTCCACTTACCTTCCCATCCCATCTTCACAAAGGTACTCATTCTTCTCGTAATCCTCATCCTTTTCATAATTTTTGAGTTATCATCATTTACTTCCGTCCCATTATACCTTTGTCTCTGATTTGTTGTCCATTTCTATTCCTAAAATTGTTCAGGAAGCACTACCCCATCTAGGATGGCGACAGGACTCTAAACATACATGGGACTCCCCTCTTGGGAAAGTCTATTGTTGGCTGCCATATACTGTTGTTCTTTGTATCAGTTGGACATTAAAAATGCTTTTTTACATGGTAATTTGGAGGGAAATTTTACATGGAGCAACCACTTGGGTTCAATGCTCAAGGTGAGCTCTTGTTTGCAAACTATGGAAGTCATTATATGAGTTAAAACAATCTCCTTGAGCTTGGTTTGGGAGGTTTCGCAAAGTCATACAACATTTTGGTATGGTTCGCAGTGAGGTAGACCACTCTATATTCTGAACGTTCACTACCGAAGGTCATTTATGTTGTGATCTATATAGATGATATTGTAATCATCACCTATGATTATAATATCATCTACATAGATCACAATATAGATGTTCTGCCTTGGGGTCGAGGTGCTCAATCAAAAACAGGCACTTCCATTTGTCACAGGAAGTATGCACTTGATGTGTTGGAAGAAAATAGGATGTTAGATTGTAAGCCAGTAGATACTCTTATGGATCCAACTGTTAAGCTCATGCCAAATCGGGGGGGGGGGGGGGGGGGGCATATTCAGACCTTGGCAGAAATTGGAGGTTAGTGGGAAAATTTAATTATCTTACCATGACTAGACAATATATCCGTTGTCGTCAGTGTTGTAAGCCAATTTCTTAACTTCCCTTGTGATAGTCACTGGGATGCAGTGACTCGCGTTTTGAGGTATAATGAGGGGTCTCCTAGAAATGGGATAATTTAAGAGAAAAGAGGTCACACGGACATTGTTGCTTATACGGATGCAAATTGAGTGTGTCTCCTAATGATAGACCGTCAACTTCTGGATAGTGTTTGTATTGGGGGCAATCTCATTTCTTGGAAGAGTAAGAACCAAAATGTAGTTGCAAGTCAAGTGTAGAAGCAAAATATCGAGCCATGACTCTTACTACATGTGATCTTATATGACTAAAACATTTACTTGAAGAGTTAAAGTTTGGTGAGATAGATTCAATGAAATTGATATGTAATAATCCAACAGCTTTGCACATTGCTTCTATTCCTGAGAAACGTAATAAGAAGATTCCAAACATTAACAAATAAAATATTATCAGAATGGCACAAGATTTGCCATTTCGAACAGTCACTGCTTCATTCATAAATGTGTGTTTAATGCCATGAAAGTGGTGTCCTAAAGGAATTTTCCTTTCATTTCTTCACCTTTCTCTGCAACTTGAGTTGATGATAACAAGGATAAGTCTTTTTCTGTTCCAGGATTGCTTGTGTTATAGACAAACTCACCGCTAAATTAATTGCAAATGATTATCACGTTCATCAAGCTTAAGCAATTTCATGTACAATTAAGAAGTATGCAAGAAGACATGTATAAATTATATCCTTTAGGGGAGAGGAAGATAATTGTCAAATCCCAACTAAGAAGGTGCGTGTCCTTGTTTTGATGAGCTTTTTAGGGATTGCATTTTATTGAAACAAACAATTGAGTTGAAAATATGGATAAGCAAAGTAGACATACTGGGTCAGAGATTTTATCAATATCCACTGTTCCTTCATAGGTAATATAAAAGAAAACATTATTTGCTGCAACAGCTTCTTTGCCCCGTTGCTTATACCTGCATGGTCCAACTCAGCATCGTAACCACGTCTAAATTATCAATGAACTCTAATAAATGTTATTTTCAAAGAAAATCATAAGGAGAAAAGAGGAAGCAGCCCATAGCACATGCGCAAACACCAAAAGACAGGATGAAACTAAAAATAGTTACAAACCTACCCAAATATGAGGTCAATCCACTCATGCAAATGTGCAGACACGTACTCACTCTCCAGAGCCATCCTATGCTTATGAATAAAATCAACTGGATTATCAGCCCAAGCAGGAAGTCTTACAGTATCTGGTAAGGCAAAAGGAAGCTACTAATCATATATGCATTAGTGAGTATACAACAAAGTCTTATAAAAAAACTAATGCAGAAAATCTAAATGATTGTTTACCAAGCTTTCCACCCAATTGTGTTGTGCCAAAATCAATTGAATTTTCATTTGTGAGGACCTCGGAGAGATAAAATAGCTCAGGAACCTAAAATGTTGAAATAAAAAACTGCCTATGAATATGATAACTGTTTCAACAAAACTAAGATAAGGATTTAATATTAATAAAAGCACAAAAGCCTGTTAAAGTCACCCAGAAAGAAGCTACTCAATGTACACAAGACACAATTATATCAACCAATCATTTTGTCGTATAAGTAAATATATACCAATTCCTTTACATCACTCATGTCCTCAAGAACCCCATTCCAAGTAGCAGAAATATCAGAAAACATTCGATCTGCATGGTCAAATTTTCCTCCTTGCAGTTGGATTGCAAGGGTAGTGAATGGTTCAACCCTAACAAGATAATACAAAACCTGTAAAACAAGGTAATAAATATTAGATACTACAAAATTAGCAACTAGAAATATCTAAGCTAGATAGAAGCATTTATATCCAGGCAACTAAATCTATTGCTGTTCTAGTGTGAAACAGAAGTGAAAATTTAGGTATCAGAAGTCCTAGTGATTTGTTCTTTGACCTCAACACCTGAAGAAAAAGGAAGCTTGAAGGTAGAAGGCATAAAGAAACACTGATGCAAACAGCAACATATCAAGAAAGCATGAGCGTAAAGACAATATTTTTATACATTGATTTAGCTTTCATTTTGGGGTGGATAATATATTCCCTAGACCTTACCCGATAACAATTATTTAGGGTAATTTGCTTCAAAAAGTCGTAACTTCGGTCCATTTGGTTTAAGTACTTGGATATATGTAGCTTAAACGTTAAGCATTCCTTATGAAATTATTATTAGCAAGTTTAAATCTCTTGAAAAAAAGATATAAGCGCAATTTAAAAGGATGAGTTGCCTATTTCTTTAATAATCAATTTTATGAGCATTGTTGGATAAAAATAAATTTTAATAAGGAGTAATTTATGGCTATTATGCAGCAAAATGCTTTCAAATAGGTTGCATGATGCAATCAAACCCTAGATGCAGTACCTAAGAAACCATAGATGTGGAGCTTCCGTTAATATTCTTCTCACTTCAGTTTTCAATAAAATTCATAGCCCTCCTTGAAATACAATATATGGCAATCAGAATTAAAAATTCATTCTTCCAAAACCCAAGTTGGTTCTTGCTCAAATATGCCCTAGAACCCTTTAACCACAATAAAAGCCCAAGTCTTGAGGTACTGTTCACAGAACCTACAAAACCTTCAATTCCAATCAATTGCTGGCAAACCATTCTTGCCTTAAGAACTTTAAGAAAATATTATGTATATATAAGAATCAGTTATATCAGAAACAGAACTGAGAGTGAAAGAGAGGGTTTTTACGGCCAACATACCCGCTTATAAACCTGGATATATTTGTTTAAAACAAAATTCTGAAACTCTAACTGTTTTTAAGCAATTTCGTGAGTTAGTCAGGGTTCAATTCCAAACTGAAATCAAGTCTGTACAAAGTGATTGGGGTGGGGAATTTCGTCCCTTCACCAAGTTTCTAAATGATCTAGGGATAACTCACAGGGTAATATGCCCTCATACTCACCATCAAAATGGGAGTGTCGAAAGAAGGCATATATCAGGGGAAATTGCCATATGTGCAGCCTACAAACCTGCAACAGGTTGTTGGTATTTATTCTATTGAGTAATAAATACTGTAGTCCAAATAAAAGGCTTGACCTATAAAAACAGACAATATAAGCCTATTAAATCCCATTTCATCTATTGCCCCCCACACACACTCAAAAAGAGGAAAGCCAAAACAATCCATTTAAATTTACCTGAATATGATTCACTAAAAAGGTAGGAGTAGCACCTAGAGAAGAAAAGATGGTAAAATCCAACCTTATTCCCTACCCTTAAACCTAATTCCTCAACAGAAATTATTCAAAGTCATGAATAAATCGACAAATGAAGGCAGGCAGTAAAAACTAGCAAATTCAGAGCACATAACACAATCAAACTTCAAATTAGGTCTGAGCAAAGTTAACCACTTGAAAAAAGCTGCATATGGATAAATCCATCTACACCACATCGATTTGATGAATGAAACACATTTTAAGTAAATAAGCCTAAGACTAAACACCATTGAAGATACAAAATATATATATATATATATATATATATTGGCTAGATTGATAACTAACATGATCAAGAATTACATCAGAAATAAAGAAAGGGGGACCTACTGTTCCTGCACTCGAGTAGTGTGATCCGTAATGGAATTTGGGGATAACTGGATCATCAAAGCTAGCGTATCTCTCTTGAAATCTATTTAGACGATCTGGGTTCAATGCACCAACAGGCTGCATCATATCAAAAGCTTTAATTGTGAAAAAAAAGATATTATATATTATATCTGTGTGTGTGTGTGTTTTCCCTTTAAATGATTGACGCGACATTCAGGATATTGCACCTTTGAAAGATCTCGAAAAGAAGAAGGATTAGAAAGATCCAAGCTTTTTGAACTGTAATCAGAAAGAATCCACGGGAAAACCGGATACTGCAAAAAATAGGCAATAATGATAAATAATATCGTGAAGATAGGCTTAAATAGTTTCATGAAAGAAAGTAATGTACTAAGAAAAAAGATCACCTGGGTAATATCATTATAACTACGCCCAGCTAGTGTATTAAGTTGCATTAGATATTCAAAATTGCTGATCTGAACAAGGGAAGTATAAAACACATGTACAAAAGTGACAAGTATGCAATTATAATGCGAACTATTTTTCCTTAAAGAAGTAAGACTCTTACCTCCCACCTAGCCCATCGCTCCATAAGTTGAATTCTTTTCAGAAGTTGTTCAGGCCTCTGCAACAAGAAGGCACTTTGTTTAGCTTCTTCAACCACAACATAGAACTCAAAAACTACGGACAAAATAAAAAATAAAAGATAACATCACAAATGAAAAACATCAAAATAAAAAATTGCAGCGATGAAAAGAAAAGAAAAACAAACAAGGAACAAGATATATCAATCTAGCAAAGCTACCCAATCACATTTATTATTATCTTAAGCCAGAATGCAGAGAAATTTACAGAAATAAATAGTCATAGAAAGGATATTACCTGAGTAGCCAAATATATGTTGTTTAAATGGGGAGGTCGTGCTTGAACAATTGCTCGATATGCATTTCTTCGCCCTTCACTACTCTGAAAAGGAAAAATTGACAGGGAATTTTTTTTTTTTTTTGTGATAAGAGAAAACTTTATTAAGGAAGAAGAGAACAGTAAAATGAAAGAAGTTATCCAGGTAAGAATTGATGTGGGGTCATGTTGGAGAATTGAAATAAGACCATTTTGACCCTCCACCCAACCGCTTCAGCTTTTAGGAGAGAGTTACACAAGGTTTTAAGTGTGCAAAATTTAATGATCATAGTTTTAGAATTATATCAGCATTGAGAACAATCACAAAACCAAAAGTGTTAGAATACACCATAAGGGCAATACAGCGTTGCACACTGTATTCCCTTATAGGCGAACTAATACAGTTACACACAGCTGTATAGCTCTTGGATATAACACACTTGTAACCTCAGGAGTATTTAGTGAAATGAGAATCAGATTTCAGATTCCACTCTACTCTCTCTCTCTCTCTTGCATGACTTCTTTATGTAAGACTAAGCCCTTATTGATGTTTTGATGTATGACAAACAAAGTGTATTTTGCATAAGCTTTTTGATAGCACTTATAGTATGTTAAGTATTATGCAAGATCACTCATGAAAAAGAAAAGTCAAGGATCAAAGGATGCAAGGACAAGGACACAAAGCAATGGACAAGGACTAAAGCATCAAGCAATGAAGATCTCATCCTTTTGATGCTATTGTAAAAATAGCACACTTGATTTCTTGGGTGAAGCACTTGAATTTAAGAAGAAACTAAATTTTACAAAGGATAAACAAAATAGTTTTTTCAAAAGAAAGGTTTTTCAAAAAGTGTTAATTGAAATAAAGAAATAAAGTATGTTGTACACATGTGTATATAAAGCTAAATTTCAAGTTTTAGAAAGAACCTTTCTATACACAGGTATCATACACATGTGTATGATAAGTTGAGTTTTAAAAACAAAAGATAATCTGTCTGTACACATGTGTTGTACACCTGTGTATTCGAAACTGAGCTCTCGGGTCTGGAACCAAAATCTGTACACATGCGTTGTACACATGTGTATTGAAGTAATGTTCTGAAAAATATAAAGAGTACACAGATGTACAAAAATGATACACCTGTGTATAGAACAACTCAAATATTTCAAAACTTGTTCTTTAATGATAAATCGATGTACACAACTTGTGTATTGAGTTTTGGAATAATCTGGGTTGGTGTTCAAATATACACCTGTGTACAAAGGTATACACGTGTATTCAAGAACAAGGCAAGAGATACACACGTGTACAAATCTATACATCCGTGTACGCATTTATTAATACTGAAGATTTGGTTTAATACACAGATGTATAAAGAAGCTAATCTGTGTACAGCTTTGAAAATGTTTGAAAAACACGAATACACAGATGTGTTAGCCATGGAATCCGCTGACCCATAAATGTGTTGACCACCGTCCACATTAATTAGTTATCTTCCACCATCCACATTAATTAGTTACCTTCCACCGTTCACATTAATGTATTCATGCATTTACCTTCCACCGTCCATATTAATGAATTCATGCATCTATCTTCCACCGTCCACATGAACTTAGGAAGTGACAATTGTAAATTAATAGATTCATGTGTTTCCTAGATCATGTACTTAGGGAATAGGTTTCACATTTATTTGCCTTGTAAACACTAGTTGTAATTAATATTCCAAGTGTATAAAAGTAAACACCATTTTGCTGTGTGAGCAACACACACAATTCAGTCAATTGTAACATGGTATCAAGAGCTACCTTTAGGCATCTGTGAGTTCTTGGTTTCTTGATTCTTGGTCACTCAGTTTTTTTTTTCCTTGCTTATAGCCACAGTTTTTTTTTTCCTTGCTTATAGCCAACTATAGGCTCTCGGTTTTCTTGGTCCTTTGTTCATCAAGGATCTTGGAGTTTCATTTTCTTTTCTCAATGGCAAATGAAAACTTTTGTGTTCGTTTTAATGGGAAGAACCATGCTTCCTGGGAGTTTCAATTTAGGATGTTCGTGAAAGGGAAAGGGTTGTGGGGCCATGTCGATGGCTCTTCTGTTGCACCCAAGGCCAAAGCTGAGTTGGATACGTGGGAGACAAAGGATGCTCAGATTATTTCTTGGATTTTGGGATCCAATGAGCCTCAGATGGTCAACAATCTGCGATCTTTTACAACTGCCAAGGAGATGTGGGATTACTTGAAGCGCATCTACAATCAAGACAACAATGCCAAGTGATTCCAATTGGAACTAGACATCGCCAATTACAGTCAGGGTAATTTGTCCATTCAGGACTATTATTCTGGCTTCCTTAACCTGTGGGCTGAGCACTCTGCTATTCAACATGTCAATGTTCCAAAGAAATCGTTGGGTGCCATTCAGGAAGTTTATGTGGTCAGTAAACGGGATCAATTTCTCATGAAACTCAGACCAGAATTTGAAGTCACACGGGCTGCCCTATCAAATAGGAATCTAGTTCCTTCTTTGGACATTTCTGTTGGAGAATTACTCTGGGAGGAGCAGCGCCTACTCACTCAAGGAGCACTGTCACGTGACAACCTTGCTTCCGATGTGGTTACTATTGCCTATGCAGCACAAGGAAAAGGAAAAGGGAGAGATATGAAGCAGGTCCAATGCTATTCTTGCAGGCAATTTGGCCACATTGCACGAAATTGCAATAAGAAATTTTGCAACTATTGCAAACAACATGGTCATATCATAACGGAATGTCATACAAGACCCGCACAGCGACAAGTGCAAGCCTTACATGCTACTGTCCACCCCTCTCTTGCAGGATCAGAGGGTCAATCCTCCACACCACCCTCCACGAGATCCAATACTGCTGCCTTGACTCCAAAAATGGTGCAACAAATGGTACTCTCAGCACTTTCTGCTTTGGGCATCCAGGGTAAGCCTAACTACATCTCTCAACCATGGTTTGTTGATTCTGGGGCCTCAAATCATATGACTGGTACATCTGAAAATTTGCACAATGTTCGATCTTATAAAGGTACACAAACCATTCAGATTGCCGATGGTAATACTCTTTCAATTGATGGTGTTGGTGACATCAATTCTTCTTTTCGAGATGCGTTTGTGTCCGCTGGACTTGCTTCCAATTTAATTTCCATTCGACAATTAGTTGATAACAATTGTAATGTGAATTTTTCTTCGGATGGTTGTCTTGTGCAGGATCAGGAATCGGGGAAGGTGATCGCGAAGGGGCCTAAAGTGGGCAGATTGTTTCCTCTCCAATTTTCTCTTCCTAGTCTTATGTCTTTAGCTTCTAATGGTGTCACAAATAAATGTAAGGTGTGGCATAGAAAGTTGGGTCATCCACATTCACTTGTTTTGTCTCACTTAATCAAACATGGTTTGTTGGGAAATAAAAATGTGGTTTCTTCTTTGTCCTTTGATTGTTCTGTATGTAAGCTGGCTAAAAGAAAAACTCTTCCTTTTTGCATCTAGCGGTCATCGTGCTGAAAAATGTTTTGATATTATTCATAGTGATGTTTGGGGTGTCTCACCTGTCATTTCTCATGCCAATTACAAATACTTTGTGACGTTTATTGATGACTATAGCCGATTTACTTGGATCTATTTTCTCGCTCTAAAGCTTAAGTTTTTTCAGTGTTCAAGAAATTTTTGGCATATGTTGAAAATCAATTTAATACAAGCATTAAGATCTTGTGCACTGATTCTGGAGGAGAATATATTTCTAATGCATTTCAGGAATACTTGCAGCAAAAGGGAATTATTTCTCAGCGTTCTTGTCCATATACGCCTCAACAAAATGGCGTTGCTGAGCGGAAAAATCGTCACTTGCTTAATGTCAGTAGAACGTTACTTCTTGAAGCCTCTATTCCTTCCCATTTCTGGGTTGAGGCTTTGTCAACTGCTGTATACTTGATTAATCGTCTTCCATCTCAGGTTCTAGACTTTGACTCACCTTTCTGTCGTCTTTATCATAAGCCTCCTAGTTATGATAATCTACACACTTTTGGTTGTGTCTGCTTTGTTCACTTACCACCTATCGAACGTCACAAATTCGGGGCACAGTCTGTTCAGTCTGCATTTATGGGTTATTGTACTACTCAAAAAGGGTTTTTGTGTTATGATGCTACTGCAAATTGCTTACACATCTCTAGGAATGTGGTTTTCTTTGAGAATCAATATTTTTTTCCATGTCACACATCATCGTCTAATGTTGTTGCCACTCTTCCTAATTTTAATGAGATCTCTCGTGCTATAGAACGTTATAAACCAGGGATTGTGTATCTTAGACGCCAGCCCACTTTGCCCCCTCTTGATGCTGACCCACCTCCTGAGCCTGTACCAACAACACCTTGAAGATCAACTCGCAATTCTCGTCCACCGGATAGGTATGGATTCCCACCCACTTCCCTTAATACGACTTTATCTGGTATATCTATCCCTACTTGTTATTCACAGGCGGTTAAGGATATGTGTTGGGTAAAAGCAATGCAAAATGAGTTGCAGGCACTTCAGGAGAATTATACTTGGGATATTGTTCCTTGCCCTCCTAGTAGTAAACCCATTGGCTGCAAATGGGTGTACTCTATGAAGCTTAATTCTAACGGGTCACTCAATCGTTACAAGGCTAGATTGGTTGCTCTAGGTAACAAACAAGTATATGGTGTGGATTATGATGAGACGTTTGCACCTGTGGCTAAAATGACCAACGTCAAAACTGTCCTTGCTATTGTTGCTTCCAAGGGCTGGTCTCTCCACCAAATGGATGTGAAGAATGCATTTCTTCATGGTGATCTGACAGAAGATATTTTTATGACTCCTCCTCTGGGCTTCTTCTCTTCTTCTGAAGGTGTGTGCAAGCTCAAACGTTCTCTATATGGTTTGCGTCAGGCTCCACGAGCATGGTTTGAGAAGTTTCGGTCTACTCTCCTTGGGTTCTCCTTTATTCAGAGCAAGTATGACCCTTCTTTGTTCATCCATAACACGGAGACCGGTATTGTTCTTCTTCTTAATTATGTTGATGACATGGTCATTACTGGAACTGATCTCGAATCTATAAAGCAACTTAAATAGCAGCTCCAGGCTTCCTTTCATATGAAGGATCTAGGTTGTCTTCACTATTTTTTGGGTCTTGAGGTACACTCCAAGTCCACGGGAATTTTCCTCCATCAGCACAAGTATATGCAGGATTTAATTTCTTTAGCTGGTCTTCAAACTGCTACTCCAGTAGACACTCCTTTAGAAGTCAATGTCAAATATCGTCGTGATGAGGGTGACATTTTGTCTAATCCTTTGCTATATCGACAGTTAGTGGGCAATCTTAATTATTTGACTATTACACGTCCTGACATCTCATTTGCGGTACAGCAGGTCAGCCAATTTATGCACACACCTCGCCATCTTCATTTGGCTGTAGTCCGTCGTATCATTCGTTACTTAAAAGGTACTTCTCATCGAGGACTATTTTTTCCTGCTGGGTCATCTCTCCAATTGCTTGGTTATAGTGATGCAGATTGGGCTGGTTGCCCGGATACTCGCCGATCTGTCACAAGTTGGTGCATGTTTCTTGGTCCTGCACTTATTTCTTGGAAAAGCAAAAAGCAAGCCAGAGTCTCAAAGTCTTCTACTGAGTCTGAATATCGAGCTATGTCTATGGCCTGTTCTGAAATTATTTGGCTTCGTGGTCTATTAGCTGAGCTTGGATTTCCTCAGCCCGATTCTACACCTCTCTATGCCGACGATACTAGTGCCATTCAAATTGCTGCCAATCCAGTTTTCCATGAGCGCACCAAGAATATTGAGGTGGATTGTCATTCTCTCCGTGAAGCCTTTGACAACCGTGTCATCTCTCTTCCACACATCACTTCGGAACTTCAACTTGCAGATATTTTTACCAAGGCTGTCCCTCGTCCTCGTCATCAGTTTCTCACTAGCAAATTGATGCTCCTTGACCAGCCGCATCAATTTGAGGGGGGATGTTAGCCATGGAATCCGCTGACCCATAAACGTATTGACCACCGTCCACATTAATTAGTTATCTTCCACTGTCCACATTAATTAGTTACCTTCCACCGTCCACATTAATGAATTCATGCATCTATCTTCCACCGTCCACATGAACTTAGGAAGTGACAATTGTAAATTAATAGATTCATGTGTTTCCTAGATCATGTACTTAGGGAATAGGTTTCACATTTATTTGCCTCGTAAACACTAGTTGTAATTAATATTCCAAGTGTATAAAAGTAAACACCATTTTGCTGTGTGAGCAACACAGACAATTCAGTCAATGGTAACAAGATGTAGTACACAGACTATCCTGTTACAACTTTTCAAAACTGATTTTTAATCACTTGTAACAACTTTTGTGATAAGACCCACAGATCTAAATCTTCAAATACCTATAAAAGGACTTCATAACAACACTTTTCAATACGTTACTCATTCAGATAACAAAAATTCAAAATATTCAAAAGTTTCCAAAAGTGCTTCTTCTTTGATAGAAAAGTGTGATATTTCTTAGAGCTTCAATTTGTGTAATCAGTCTACTAGAGTCTTTCTTCTACTCAATTATTTCTGCGAATTAGTGAGATTAAGAGAGGGTATCTCTTAAGATTGAACAAGGATAGAAGGGATACTTGGGTAAGAAAAGTAAGTGTGCTTTTTGGTAAAGGTTTGTGCAAGGAGGTTATCTTTGTGATTGCTGTAATTGGATATTGTAATTTCTGGTTATAGTGGAGAAAACCATACAGGTGTGGGATTGGATGTAGGCTTACCAGAGGAGGTAGCTCAACTAGGATAAATCAGTTTGCGTGTTCTTCTCATCTCTAAACTCATATTTTTGTTATATGCATGTGTGTGATGTAAATGAGTCTTAAATGCTTGTTAACTTGAATCTTTGATCTGCAACTTGTGTTAAACTTGTTGTTTCTTGTTTGTGCTCTTTCTTAACATCATTACTTGATTAATAATCTGAATCTTGGGAATTAAAATTGAGTGAAAACTAATTTTCTTTAAGAAAACTCTGTTTTGCTTTAAATTGCTGAAAAAGTTTTTAATCTCTCAATTCACTCCCCCTCTTGAGATTGTAGCCATTACCAACACTTTAGTCATAGAAAGGCGGTTACCCGTAACTAATACAGTTACAAAAATGAATTTTGACTGAAGTCAAAGGAAGAAAAGTGACACATTTAAAACAACATACCCCAAAGTCAAAGAAGAAGTTTGAACGGTCCACCATAAATAGCTCCAGAGCACTTCTTCTAAAGAGATACCTGTAAAAAAAACTAATGCATAACTTTGCACAATAATAAAAACTACAAAGCAGAAAAGTTCTTGTAGCTAAGTGTTGTAATGGTCAACATTAAAAGTAAAATATCTTGTAATTATTGTAGATTGTACAGTTACTAAAATATATTATTTCTTGCCTTATTTGCAGGCTGCAGCTATATTTTAGGCATGTAAATTAATTTTAGTGTTAATTTTTTTTAGCTATAATAATTTTAGTCATAATAACATTCAGCCTTTTTCCATTCAAGTTGGTATTAGAGCTCCCGATCTGTGAGACTCTGCTTTTGCATTCAACCGTAGCTTGCTTTCATTGCAGCTACCAGCTAGTCCCCTTTTTGTCTTTGCACCTTAATCATGCTCGCTGCATAACAATATCAAGGTGAGTATTAATTTTTAGCAATATTTTAGGCAAGTATCTATTCCCTTTATTCTATATTTTTCCAGTCATAATAGTATTTAACCGTTTTTCATTCAAGTTGATATCAAAGCTCCAATCTGGGAGACTCTACATGCGCATTCAGCTGTAGCCTGCCTACATTCCAGCTACTCCCTTTTGTATTTTTTGTGCCTTAATTGTGCTCGGATCGGCATCCCTCGGCACACCTGGCCTTGGTTGCAGCTTCTGTTTGTCCCACTTGACTCGTCTCCTCAACCTCTACTCAAATCTGACCATGCCTTGCCCAAACAGTGCCCTCTTCTTCCTATTATAAGCGAAACAACACCCTTTCACCTTGCCCTAACAGAAAACTCTTCCCTGCCATGTCCGACACTGAGAAACACAATTAGAATTACCCACACCATCACCACCACCAACTCCCAGCCCACCTCAAACACCAAACCCTAAGTCACCATGCCTCTCGGTCCCAATGACCTACCACTTTTGCACCCTGCCAATCGCCATATGGGAAAGAGATATTTGCAATGGACCTATGTCATCCTACCACCCTTAAAGGTCATCAAAATCTGAATCATACTAAGGGGATGACCCTGGGAAAGAATCACCCGAAGTTTTATGAGCAGGGTAACGAGGTTTCATTATCTCGTGACATGACTTTGGAATTCTGACTCCTGAGGTTATAGACAAAAGTGCATGCTCTTACCTACTGCAGATGACATTTGGGACAACTTGAATCAGACTTACTCCATGAAACAGGACACAGCCACCTGCTATGAGTTGAAATCCAAGATCTATTCTATCAAATAGGGAGCAATTTCAGTTATAGATTCCTATGGGATTATTAATGGATTGTGGATTAAGTTGGATCAACATCAAAATATGAAAATGGTGTGCAGTAAGGATGCTTCCACTTTGGCCAGCTTTGTTGACAGAAACCGTATCTTTGAGTTCCTTTCTGGTTGAGCTTTGAGTGTGACCCCATGAGAGTTCAGATTCTAGGATCAGAGAAGCTGCCTTCTCTCTCTAAAGGATTTACTCGAAACAACTTATTGTATGCTTGAGAAAAGCTCTCATCCTGACATGGTTATATACAGAAAACACAAAAACAAGAATCCCTAAATCTTAGGGATGGAGAATAATTACAGCTAGCGTTCCTATTTTATCTATGGAAACTAGTCAAAGAATAACAGAATATCAGTTACAATATCAAGTATAATCAACATTTCCCTGCCAAGAAGGAGCATATATATCAAATGCTCTACCATAATTGGGCTTCTTTTCCTCTTTCGGCCTTGTGGTGCATCCATCCATTGCGTCATTACTCTAAGGTACTTTGTGGTTTCAGTTTTCGGTTTTTGTTTACTGATCAATGGCTGCTTCTGGACCCTCTCTTAAGGACTCCTCCAAGGCGGACGCTCCTGTTTTCACCAATTATGTTAGTGCCCCTGTTTGCATTGACAAATTGGATTGAAGCAACTATGATACATGGGCATCTGATATTAAGCTCTGGCTGAATGGGCAAGAGTATGTTGATCATTTGACAAAGAAAGCTGATGATGTCGCTGCTGAAGATCGTCCTCGATGGAAAAAGATTGATGCTAAGTTGTGTAGCATTACCAATTACCAAATCCACTATACACTTTTCCCTGAAGTAAATCTTCCGTGCCCATCTCACCTGTGAGTCCGTTTGGGAGCAAGCCAAGGTTCTTTACACCAATGACACACAGCGTCTCTATGGAGTCTGCCGGGATCTCATGAATGTCATTGCTCCTCGCCAGATTGATGGTCCTATTTCTGCTTATTTGGGTAAGGTTCATGGTGCCTTACATGATTTTAATGAACTTTTGCCACCAGCGGACACTCCAGCTAAGGAACTTGAGCAGCGTGGTCGATTCTTCATGTTGTTGGCCCTGTATGGTTTGCCTCCAGAGTACTCAACCATTCTTGATCAGATTTTGGGTTTCTCCTAATGTCCCATCTCTGAACACAGCTTGGTCCACCTTGCTTCGGGTTCCGGCCAAACCGTTAGCTAGTTCTGGCTCCTTCCTACTCCTACCTCCAAGCTACCTCTTGCTCCCGTTGATGCTTCTGCTCTTGGATCCTAGGCCAGTGGTCGTGGTCCCACTCGAGGTGGTTAGTTTGGTAAACACCCAAAGTGTGATCACTGTCACCGCTTGAGCCACACTTTTGATAAATGCTGGATTTTACATGGCTGTCCTCCTTGCACTGCTAATGTTTCTCAGGTTGATCCACCAACCCCATCTGAACCATCCACTCAGCCTACTGCTTCACATGTCGCCTACGCATAATTTCTTAAATGGTTTGAAGAACGTCAAGGTGTTGGGTCCACTGCCTCGGTTGCTCACACTGGTAATTTCTTTGCTTGTCTCTCCCAGTCATCCCTAGATCCTTGGGTTCTGGATTCCGGTGCCACCGATCATATTTCTGGTAATAAATCTCTTTTTTCCACCCTTTCTAAGACGCATTCCCAGGGGGTTGGCAGGGTCCATCCCTTCCCTCTCGGTTGATAATGTGCTTTATGTCCCGAGTTCCCCATTTAATTTACTTTCCATTAGTTGCTTGACCCGTTCCATTGGTTGCACCATTTCATTCACTAAAGATTTTGTTTTTCTGTAGGACCGAAGTTCAAGACGGATGGTTGACGCGGATGTGAGTTCAATGGCTTGTACCAGTTGTCACCTCCTTCTCGGGTTTGTGCTGTCAAGAATTCCCCTCTTCTTACCCATGCTCAGCTGGGACATCCCAGCCTTGCCAAGCTTCAACAGTTGGTGACGAGTCTGCCTAAACTTAATTCCTTGTCTTGCGAGTCGTGTCAACTAGGGAAGCATACTCATAGTTCGTTTACTAGTCGTGTCATAAACCGAGCTAAGTCTTTGTTTTCATTAGTGCATTCTGATGTTTGGGGTCCTAGTCGAACTGTGTCCACTTTAGGGTCAAAATATTTTGTCACTTTTATGGATGATTACTCACGCTGTACTTGGTTATTTTTAATGGAAAATCGTTCTGAGTTATTTTCTCTGTTTCAAAATTTTTTATCTGACAAAACCAAAACGAAAATGCACCGCGAACTGGGACAAAAGAACCAGTTCGTGGTTCTTGAGGGGAAGGAGCGAACTAGGTAACTATGGTTTCGGGTCCTAATCGTATTTCTTATGTCTTAGGATATTGGTATTTTGTTACTTTCATTGATGATTTCTCTCGTTGTACCTGGTTATTTTTAATGAAAGAACGTTCTGAGTTATTCACTGTTTTTTAAAAAATTTGTGCTAAAATACGTAATCAATTTGGACAAACTATTTGTATCTAATGTCGTGATAATGCCAAAGAATATTTTTTGGCCCATTTAATTCTTTCATGGCCTCTCATGATATAGTTCATCGCCATATCATTGAAACAACTCGTACTCTATAGTTACATTCCAATGTACCTGTGAAATTTTGGAGTGATGTTGTTCTCACTACAGGTTATTTAATAAATAGAATGCCATATTTTGTTCTCAACAGGTACCTCACTCTCTTTATATCCCCAGGCACCGCTTTATACTGTTCCTCCTCGTGTTTTTGGCTCCACTTGTTTTGTCCATAATGTTGCTTCAGGTCTCGACAAACTTGTTGCTCGCGCTATTAAGTGTATCTTTCTTGGTTATTCTCGAGTTAAAAAGGGTACAGGTGTTATTCTTCGTCAAGAAATCGCTCTTATATCTCTGTAGATGTCACCTTTTTTGAGGATGCACCGTACTTTGCCTCACAAGTCCTGTCAGAGTCTGTTTGTCAAGTCTTGCCTATTCCTGTCTTCGATTCTCCCGTTTCAAGTCCGCCCGTCTAACATATTCCAGAGACTGTCCCCTGTTGCTCCTACGAACCCCAAGGAGCCAATTCGTCTCACTTTCCATCGTCGTCCTCGTTTTGCGCCTCCGAAAGCTGCATCCATTGTAGATACCAATGACTCACCTCCTACTCCTCCATCTCCGTCGATTCCGACCCAACCTGAGCCTTACACCGTTCTTCCCATTGCACTTCGCAAAGGTACTCGTTCTTCTGGGAACGACAATTGGTGATTTAGTTGAAACAAAAGCACATTGGGAATGAGACAAACAATGACATCTCAAAAAAGTTATAAATGGGATAGGATTAAGAGTCGAACGTCTACCTTTACGACGAGCATTGGGTAAGTAAGTCAAAGGCTCTAGTAGGGTCAGAGCAGGTGGAGAACCTAGAGCTAGAGATGAGTCATTGTCTCTGAAACCACAAGAGGTGATTGATGCTTATAAGTAATGCAAAACCGATGCAGATAAGGGGTAGAATTTATGGGTTCTAGAGGAATATCCAGTAATAAATAAGAGAGAACTAAGTCAACGAGGGGAATTGGTAATACCTGAGAGAAGGAATCTGAGTCTGCCGAAGAGGCAAAGTATGGTGTATCCTTGAAGAGTGACATTTTCAAACATATAAAAACAATGTGTATAAGGAGAGTAAAGCTACTATCTCTTTTTGGACATGAGAGAAAAATGCATTTGCACGCTGTTGGAAATCCGCCTTAATTACGAGTTGCCCCTAGTCGCTTTAATTGCGGCAACTTTGGGCTGCCTTCATTGCAGCCACCAGCACCTTCATTTTACTGGGTATGAGGGGTGTGTTTAGTCCCACATCGCCTAGAGATATGGCCTAAGTAGTGCTTATAAGCATGGTAGTAAGTATCGTACGATACGAATCACGATACGAGACAAAAATGAAGGTCCTCGATACGGATCATATGGCTGAATCGAAGCATGCCTTGAATCGCACATGTATCTGATGTATCGTTTCAGAATCGCACAGTTAGAAGGAAACCGGGTCGGGTCATGCGGCCCAAACACAGAAATTTGATTTTTTTAGGGTTTTTTTGAACTTTTTTTTTTTTAAAGAAAAGGGGGAGGGAAGTGCGGAAGAGTCAAAAAACATAAGGACCCAAGGTGTGCGCTGCTGCTGCTCTGCTTCCTTGTAGCCGTCCCCTTTCTTCTCCACTTGAACGTCAAAAACTGAAAGTTTCAGTGCTGGTCGGTGCCTTTTGTCCAGCAGCTACCCACTTCTTTATTTGGTTGGTGGTCCCCTATTCTTTATTATTCACAAGTTAGATGAACTTTCATGCACACTTTGTCTTCTTTATTTTTTAAGAGTCGGTGCCTTTTGTTGTTTTGTGCCTCTCTCTTATTTTATTTTGGTCCCCACTGAATATTTTATCCTCCACACCACGTGTTTGTCCACAGTGCAGGTGAGGGTTTTATTATTTGTTTTAAGAGTGGGCAATGGTTCAGACAAAGAAAAAAGAGAGAAGTTGATATTATACCACCCCATAGGCTATGGTCAAGTGCATGTATTGTACACATTCTTGTTGGGGGTGGGATTACAAAAATGAAACATCATCTTGCTTGAACTATTTTGAAGTTCATATATGACATATCAACACATGTTTTTTGCTTGTTACCTTGTGTTATTTATATTCACGATTCGGAAAATAGGTCTTTCCGATACGCGATACGTATCTTGATTTGATAACCATGCTTATAAGGCTCATACAATCCTTACCTTACAAGCTGGGGGGTGGGTTGAGTTAGGCCCAAAATCCAATATGGTATCAGAGTCTATCCTAAATCCGTTGTTGGGTTGCCCGCATCATCCATGCTCCACGCCCATTGGGCCTTGGGGTGAAGGTGATATGTTGGAAATATGCCTTAATTACGGTATATACCTAGCCGCCTTAATTGTGGCAACTTTGTGTTGCCTTCATTGCAGCCACCAACACCTTCATAGTGCTGGGTATGAGGGGTGTGTTTAGACCCATATCGTCTAAAGATATGGCCTAAGTAGTGCTTATAAGGTTCGGGCAATCCTTACTTTACAAGCTGGTTTGTGGGGTTGAGCCAAGCCCAAAATTCAACTAGCCAACTAACTATATCATGATTCACTAGCCCACTAATTCCCATTTGAGGCTCATCATAGGCTTTCTGGCCCTGGCTGACCCATTTGACAGCTCTAAAAAAAGGGGCCGAACCAAAGAGTTCTGGTATCAACTTGAAACGACTAATTGTGTTAGAATGGCTTGAGAAAAGCTCTCGTACTGATGTGATTATATTCAAAAAAAAAAAATACATATACAATAACCCTAAATCTAGGGAATTGAGAGAAATTAAAGCTATTAGGAATTAGGATTGATAATTTCATACATTATTATTAGCTATATTTTGGTCAAGTATTTATTTCCCATAGTCTGTAAGTTCTTGTAAAGCTTTAATTATTTTGTCAGTCCTAATAATATCCAGCCTTTTTCAATTCAAACAAGTCTAAACAAAAAGTGATTCTTCCTTAAAATGCAACACACAAAACTAAAAGGGAACAGCTATGGACGAAACTAAAACTAATCACAACCATTCCCTCATAGGCTCATAGACAACAACATCAACATCAATGCATAATCATCATATACATCATACTTGAAATAACATCACTAAAATCTAACAGAAAGAATAGAAAATAAAATGAACAACAAAATGAACTCACCTCCTACTATAGATTTGATGAAGAGATGACATTAACCAGCTTCGATCTTTTTCGTGGTCCCCAACCTCAGAACTGGTAATCAATCCATCCATTGAGGTGTTGGTCTCACAGTTATCAACTATAAAATTTATCCGCCTACTGGTTATCTACAATAAGAGAATAGTATATCATATTTTCACAATTATCGTATTCAACCCAAGAAAAAACTGGTTATCTACAATAAGAGAATAATACATCATATTTTCGCAATTATCGTATTTAAGCCAAGAAAACTATTCAATATTCATCATACGCATTTCATGTAATAAAATTAATAGTGCAAAATTCTTCATATATATTACTTTTCTTGTATGTCCAGTTGTCCACTCACCCATCTTGATAAGATCACATAAACATAAGCAATTACATCCGTATAGTTCCAATTCCAAGGGAGGCAATCACATGTATAACTTGTTGGAAATTTGTATACAAGTTATTAGTTATTGTATAGTAGAAGTCCCACATACAGCAGTAAGAATAAATGTACGTATTCAGTCATCATTATGTAATTCAACGCACAGTTTTCAACATTATGCATCTCTCTTTTCTCTTCTCTTTTAATCTCAACAAGGTATCTAGATTCTATACCCTAAAGAGAGGTGATTTTACAAATAGTGTCTTCTAATTAAAATTGTTTCTTGGAGACTCTTAGAATTTGGGTTTGGGCCTAACTCAACCCCAAAAGCCAAACCCAAATTCTAAGATGGTATCAGAGCTACGAAGCACCGACTCTGACACAGATATCGCAACACGGCTGATGTCCAAAACATAGGACACCAGGACACCGCTTATATATATATATATATATATATATATATATATATATATATATATATAGGGAGTGTATCATGTGAGAACTACTATTTATTATGAGAAATGAGAACTACTAATAAGAGCCGTTAGATCGCAATTAAAATGAATGAAGGGATCAGATTTTATTTAACCATTAAAAGGTCACATGACCTGTGTCCTCTCCACCCCCTTCCTCTCAATTCGTCCAGATACTAGAAACACCAACTGGTTGCCGAAATCATCGAGCACCCAATAAACACCAATTGATCGCCTGTACCACGTAGTACCGCTTACCAAAATTTTCACTTTCCAAATCCCATTTGCGTTTCTTATGTGAGTTTCAGGTTCTTATATTTCAACAACCAGCTGTTTACTTTGTCTATGCACTTTGATATGCCATATCATGCATTCTTTTTCTTTTCTTTTTTCTTTTAAAAGGACTTGTTTCATGCTTTTGTTTGTAGCAGGAGTGCAAGTCAAGAATAGATGCCAATTAGAATGGAGAAACATGTGGTGAGTTTGGAGAAATTCACATGGAAGATTGAAGCTTTCTCTAAAGTGAATACCAGGAAGATTGAAGCTTTCTCTAAAGCAAATACCAGGAAACTCTCCTCCAAGGCTTTCATAATTGTGGTTTTGAATTTTCAAGTGAAATGCAATCAAGTAAATGATGCATATAAGATGTTTGATAGAATGCCACATTAAAGTGCTGATGTTTTCTAGAATAGTTTATTGTGTGTATGGCAAACGTTTTCATTGCTATGTGTCTTTTGTAATAGCTCTACAATTGAGCCCAACTTGTAATGATATTTTGTTGCTGCTACAGTCTTGGTCCTTCTCTGTTTTTGCTGTCAAAAGTCTATTAACGGAGTGTTGCTATTTTGCAACATTTGATGGTTTCAAACAGCTTCAACAATTACTAATCAGACACTCTGTTATTCTTTCTTGCATTTGACTAGTGCAGATTGGTAGTTCTTTTTCCATTGGTTATTTACTGGTTTTTTAAGTTTACAGGTTTATGTTGAAAGCAAACAGAGGAAGGCAAGGCGTTATGTTACAAAGAGGCAACAAAACTATGTATAAGAAGAGGAAGCCTCTGACTGAGACATGATGGCAGCTGCGATATTGTTGTGTTGTTGCAGGAACAAAGAAGCGGTGGCAATACGTAATGGCTGCTGCGGTGTTGTTCTACGCTGTTGCAAGAATTACAGGAACATATATGTGGCGGCAATACGTGATGGCGACGGCGTTGTTCTATGTTATTGCAGGAATTACAGGAACAAAGAGGCGGAGGCAATATGTGAGTGACGGTAGTTGCGGCGTTGTTGTGGGAACGAAGAGGATAGTGGATAACATGTGATGGCGGCAATACTTGATGATGGCAAATTGAAGGAGGAAGGACTTGAAAGCTAGGGTTACATGACTTTATTAAGTTTTGTTTTAATCTGGTCCATGAATTTGTTTTAATTATGATCCAACGGCTCTTAACAGAAGTTCTCATTTCTCATAGAGAAAACAAACAACAGTTGCCATCCACCGACTTCTGTTTTGAGACCTTCCCCTTCCAAAATTGGTACCCAATATCATGCTTCATAGAAAATTTTTATTTTCCATGGATCATGCACCTTCATATCAATCTTCATACAAAGTTGTCAGAGCGTGATTTATAATTTTTTTTTATTTTCTCCATTATTTTTTGCAGAGGTGTCTCGGTGATTTTCTAGATTACAATTGATTGTGTTTATATATTTATTTGACATCTCTTCTTCAATGAACATCTTTCAAGGAAATAGAAATTTGGGGAACAAATTTTATTTATATTTTTAATTTTATCTAAATGAAGTGGCCACCATTTATCTGTTCCCCCTTGGAAACAATGAAATTTGTGGGGAAAAAAAGTCGGTGTGCTCTTTGTTTGACTATAGAGCAAAATGGCGAGTCTGCAGACATGTATATGAATTGCGAATTAGGAATGGAGAAAGAGACGTTAGTTGGTGGATGTTGCAGTTCGTGTTCTATCCGACGATCGTGAAATCCCTAGCAGATACAGATATGGGCTGGTGAGGGTAAAGAAGGGATAAGAACACGTGACTCTTTCATTTTTATTATTTAAAATTATTTAAAAAATTTAACTGTAACATTTTGGACCCTTGGACTTTTAATGATCCAGATTTGGTGTAAGTCAAAAGACTTACACCTGGTATCAATGAATCCTAACTCATATATATATATATCTATATATATATATATATATATATATAATATAATATAATATATTGTTGACTATAATAAATGTCACTGGACGGTGGAAGTATGTAGACGGTGTGTTGACTATAATAAATGTAATTGGACGGTAGATGTATGTGGACGGTGGAGTCCTATTCATTGTGTTAGAAAATCATAGAAATATCTGATAATATCTTTTCATATCTTAGCATATTTTAGAGTATCCTAGATAATCTCTTAGGATTTATTTCTTATTTATATTTTATGATTTGATTCTCTATTTGATTAAGATTAGGATTCTCCTTTTAGTATAAATAGGAGTATTGGGTTGTCTTTTGACATCACATCATCACTATATCAAATTAAGATCAGACTTATTATTTGATAGTTTATTTCTCTCTTTTCCTCCTTTCCTATCTAAAACCCTTCCAATTCAACATGGTATCTAGAGCCAGACAAAGGTACCATCCTCTGTGACTTGTACTGTCACTATTTCGCTGGGGAGTTCCGATAAGAATGAAGGAACTCTAATTATCTTCTTAGCCATACAACAACAAAAAAAACAAAAAAAAAAATCATTTCCTCTCCTTAGTTGTGTTCTTTTCCGGTGCGTCCTTCTTCTTTCCGACCTGCGTTCCTGTCCCGTTAGCCGCTGTCTGCTGCCGTCCGCCTCCCTCTGTAGTCGTCTCCGGCCGCCAACACCACCACCGGACTCACCTGCCGCCGATCTGTCGAGCCATTCAGACAGCACCACCGAAAGCCTCCAGACGCGCCCACACGCGCTTCCCTTTCACAAGCGCGTCCGATCACTGTTCCGGCCGCTGTTTCCAGCGTCGAACTCGTCATTCCCTGCTCTCTCAGGATTTGTGCTCACCTCCTTCATCAGACCTCTTTTGAGCAACATCCCTGTGTGTTATACGGTTCAGGTACCTCTGATTTCGATTATTTGCATTTGTGTTCTGACCCATGACTAGTTCTAGCTCTTCAGATACTCCTAAGGCCTCCCCATCATCCCAGTGTGACTTCTCTTCCCACCGACGATCATTCCGGTGGTAACCCCCTTTCCCATGAATGAATCATATTAGTGGTGACTTTTGTTCCCACCGACGATCATTCCGGTGGTGACTCTTTTCCCACATATGAATCGTATTAAGTGACTTCTATTTCCGTCGATGAATGACTTATGTTGGCTATGACTCACACTAGCCCAACTCATTGTCCCAGATGCTCTGGCCCGGCTCTTTTTCCTAGATGTACTGGCTCGTCTTTCTCTCAGATGCACTAGCCTTGGCCCCTTGTCCCAGATGCAGTGGCCTCGTCTCAGTTTTGGAAGTAGTTGTCTAACTTAATTTTAATTTTAAATAATTTGGGTCTCCGATATTGTTGTTGAAGCTTCCAAATACAGTTTTGAGAAGTTCGGACCTTGCTGCTAAATTGCTTGCCAAGAAATTTCTGTCAGGCTGATTATCATTCCAGCTATCTTGCTAAGTTATCTTTCCAGCAACTCTCTCCGACCACTCCAACATTCTTGAGTTGACTTCCAACCATTATTTTCGTGGACCTCAGATTTTTTTTATTTTAAATTTTAATTTGAGGGGAATACATTGTTTTCATGTAACAAGCTTAAAGCTTAGTAAGGTTTAGCTTGAGGGGAAGTGTTAGAAAATCAGAGAAATATCTAATAATATCTTTTCATATCTTAGCATATTTTAGAGTATCCTAGATAATCTCTTAGGATTTATTTCTTATTTATATTTTATGTTTTGATTCTCTATTTGATTAAGATTAGGATTCTCCTTTTAGTACAAATAGGAGTATTGGGTTGTCTTTTGATATCACATCATTACTATATCAAATCAATACCAGTCTTATTATTTGATAGTTTATTTCTCTCTTTTCCTCCTTTCATATCTAAAACCCTTCCAATTCAACACATTGTATTCTCAGTTTCGTTGTATCTACTCCCCTAGGACTTGGCATACGCTTTTAATGTTACAGGAATCAAGTACATACTCAAGTATATATATATTGCAGTCCTATTCATTGAAAAATACAAGTGAAATATACATCATATTTTTGCATGGTATCAGAGCACGATCTGAACCATCCCTAACCTAGCGCCGCCAACCATGGGAGAGAACAAGCCATAAGGTTCGGCCACCAGTTTGGTTGAAGGGCCTGCTCTTCCTATCACTGGTCACAAATTGAATGGCCAAAACTATACTTAATGGGTGCGGTCAGTCAAGATCTTCCTTCAAGGAAAAAGGGAAGGAAGGTTCCATCATAGGGGACTCCAAGAGCCCAGACAAAAAGGACCCCAACCTCAACAATTGGCAACTGGAAAACAGTTTAGTCATGTCATTGCTGCTCAACACCATGACCAATGAAATTGGTGAAATTTTCATGTACTATGACACCGCCAAGGAGATGTGGGATGCGGGTGAAGCAAACCTACTCAAATATGGACAATACGTCTGTGGCGCAAAAAGGTACAACTGCAGTGGCACAAAAAGGTAATTTCTTGCATGCTCTATATACTAGCAAGGGAAAACCAAAATCATGGATCATTGACTCAGGAGCCTCAAATCACATGACTGGAGACTTAACTGTATTTAACAGCTATTCTCCATGCCCCAAATAATTACACAGTTTGGATAGCTGATGGTACTCTTTCTAAGGTCATGGGTAAAGGTTCAGTTATTATCTCACAAAATATTACCATGAATTCAGTCCTTTATGTGCCTAAACTTGACTGTAATTTGCGGTCCATTAGCAAACTGACAAGAGATTTGAAGTGTCACTGAATTCTTCCCTAACTTGTGTGAATTTCAGATTTTGGAGTCAGGGAAGACGATTGGCAATGCTGAAGAGTGTGCTGGACTCTACCTCCTCCAAAGAGAAGAGTCAGAAACGGAACCCAAGGCTAACTCTTGTGCAGCAGTTCCTCCAAATAGTGAAAAGTCTGTAATGTTGTGGCACTATCGGCTAGGCCACCCAAATTTTATGTACCTGAAAAAAATGTTTCCCACATTATTAAAAAATCAAAATTTGTTTCAATGTGAAATTTGCCAATTGTCCAAACATACTCGTAGTTCCTGCCTCAACCCTATAAACCCTCTCAACCTTTCTCCCTCATTCACAGCGATGTATGGGGGCCATCAAGGGTCAGCAATGTCACTGGGTCAAGATGGTTTGTCACCTTCATTGATGATCACAAACACAATTTCAAAGCAGAATTAAGGTGCTTAGGAGTGACAATGGCCGAGAGTAATATCACTCTGCACTAAATTCCTACCTTCAGAAACATGGAATCATACACCAGAGCTCATGTGTAGATACCCCTCAGCAAAACGGGGTCGCCTTGAGAAAGAATAGACATCTCCTATAAGTGACCAGATCTCTCATGTTAGCTACAAACGTACCCAACCAATTTTGGGGAGAAGCTGTCCTCTCTACAACCTACCTTATAAACAGAATGCCATCCCGAATCCTCAACTTTAACACCCCTCACTCTACTCTCCAAACCTCTTATCCAACCAGCCGTATCCTTACATCCATTCCTTTGAAAATATTCGGATGTTCAGCTTTTGTCCACAACCTAAACCCTTATTGCAGCAAACTTGACCCGAAATCCATCAAATGTATTTTCCTTGGCTATTCTCCTAACCAAAGGGGGTACAAGTGCTATTCACCCCAAACCAGAAAGTTTTACCACACCAAGGATGTCACCTTTTTTAAAAATCAGCCTTATTACCCCAAAGTTGGCATTCAGAGGGAGCAGGCTTATCCAACTAAAGTGGTAGAATCCCAATTTTTGAGATTTGAGCTAACCGAATCTGCCCCACATGCAGAACCAGCCGAGACTGCACCTGAACCATAGGAAACTGCAGCAGAAAATGCAACAGAAACTGAACGGGAAAATGCTGTAGAAACTGCACCGGAAATTAATGAAACTGCATCAGTTGAAGCAAGAGAGAATACTTCATCTCAACAGAATCAAGGCCCTGCTGCACAAGCAGATAACTGGATGACGTACTTCAGAAAGAGAAGGAAGGGAGTAGAGTCAAGCACAGCTCCAAGGCAAAGCCATGAATCCAACCAGGCTCCAGAAAAAGAGGTTTCCCCAGGTAATATTGTTCTTAACCCTGAACTTGGTGATGACATTGACATTCCTATTGCCTTAAGGAAAGGGGTGAGATCTTGCACTCAACACCCCAACGAGAAGTATGTGTCCTATGGAAAATTGTCACAGAGGTACAGGACTTTTGTAGCAGCTCTTGATAGCACACTATCCCAAGGAATGTTCAAGAGGCACTCCAACAACCTGAATGGGCAGCAGCTGTAATAGAAGAAGTTCAGGCCTTGGTTAAAAATGGCACGTGGGAGATCACCACTCTACCTGAAGGGAAGAAACCGGTTGGATGCAAGTGGATATTCTCCATCAAATACAATGCTGATGGTAGTATAAACCGGTACAAAGCCTGGCTGGTGGCAAAGGGGTTTACCCAATCATATGGAGTGGACTACGAAGAGACTTTTGCATCGGTGGCCAAACTCAATTCAGTCCGAGTCAAACTCTCTTTAGCTGCAAATTTAGATAGGCCACTCCATCAACTAGACATTAAGAATGCCTTCCTAAACGGTGATCTAGAAGAGGAAGTCTATATGCAAATTCCCCCAGGACTTGAATCATCCAACACCTCAAATATGGTGTGCAGGCTCCGTAAATCTCTATATGGCCTCAAGCAATCTCCGAGAGCGTGGTTTGATAGATTGACTCAAGTTGTCAAGGAAGACGGGTTCAACCAATGCCAATTAGATCACACTATGTTTGTCAAACACTCCGTGGAAGGGAAGGTAGACTTGTTCATCGTTTATGTTAATGATATCGTTATCACAGGAAACAATTATGATCAAATCAAGCATCTGAAGAGACTCTTGGCCAAAGAATTTGAAGTCAAGGACTTGGGTCAACTCAAATATTTTCTAGGGATGGAAATTGCTTGGACAAAGAATGGTATTTATGTGTCACAAAGGAAATACACACTGGACTTACTTCAAGAAATCGGCATGCAAGGATGCAAGACAGCCAATACTCCCATAGAATCGGTAAAAAGAAGTGAAGAGGAAAGTCCACCAGCTGATAAAGATAGATATCAAAGCCTAGTTGGGATGCTAATCTACCTAACTCACACTAGGCCCTACATTGGGTTTGCTGTGAGCTTGGCTAGTCGCTATATGTCTAATCCAACCAAGGCCCACATGAAAACTGTGAACAGAATCCTCCAATACCTCAAAGATAAACCAGGCCGAGGGCTCTACTTCAAGAAGAACTCAAATAGAGGCTTTGAAGTTTATACAGACTCGGATTGGGCAGGATGCTCCTCTGACAGAAAATCAACTACCGGCTACTGCTCCTTTGTGTGGGGAAACATGGTTACTTGGAGAAGCAAGGAGCAGTCTGTGGTGGCAAGGAAGCTGAATTCAGAGCGATGGCTCAAGGTATTTGTGAAGGAATATGGCTTAAGAGGATGCTGGATGAAATCAGAATTCCAATCAGTTACACTATGAGGATATTATGTGACAACAAGGCTGCTATAAGCATTGCAAAGAATCCAGTCCATCATGATAGGACAAAGCAAGTGGAGATTGACCGACACTTCATTAAAGAGAAAATTGACCATGATATTATAAGTGTTGACCATGTTCCATCATGTAGGCAAACAGCGGATATCCTAACAAAGGCTCTTCCAAGGAACACATATGAAAACATCAGATCCAATCTGGGTATGATAGACATCTACCACATAGATTGAGAGGGAGTGTTGACTATAATAAATGTCATTGGACGGTGGAAGTATGTGGACGGTGTAGTCCTGGACGGTGGAAGTATGTGGTCGGTGTGTTGTCTATAATAAATGTAATTGGACAGTGGATGTATGTGGACGGTGGAGTCCTATTTATTGTATTCTCAGTTTCATTGTATCTGTTGATATTTATGTAAATAATATATTCTGATCGTAGGAATATTTGGTAATTAGGATACATTAGGATAATCAGATATTGAGAATATCTTGTAATTATGACACTGATTGTATTTTGATTTGTTCATTGCCTATATAATAGAATCTCCGTCGTGTAGTTGAAACACACGGGTTATGCCAATGTCTCTTGTTTTCTCTCATCACAACATGGTATCTAGAGCCTAACAAGAGACAAAAACCCTAATTCTTTCTTACCTGGTGGACCTACTGTTCATCAGTGAAATTTTTTTCTGCCAAACCGTGTTCTCTTTCCGGTTTTGCACCTTTCTTCATTGCCGTGTCCTCCTTCCGGCATCCAACCAGTCACCCACGTTGCTGTGATTGGTTCCATCACTGTTTTCTGTCAGTCCGACGTCAGCTCGCCGCCGCCCGCCGTCCGACCACCTTTCCGGCCGACGATCACACGGTTAGAATCGCCGGCCGCCGATCTACCCAGCCGTCCAAGTCTTGCCGCCAACCGCCACTGGACGCGCCTCCACGCGCCGTTCCCCTCTCTGGCGCTCCGTCACACGCGCCACACTTCCAGCCGCGCGTGAGGGAGATTCCGGGGGTCTTTCCGGCCTCCGTTTAGTGCGCCGTACTCGCCCCGGCCTGCTCTACTTGGATCTGGTCTCCTTTTTCACTTTCAGACTCGTGGTGCATCCCTCCATTAAGCCGTTGCTCCGAGGTACTTTGGTTTCAATTTTCTACTTTGTTTATTGATCAATGGCTGCTTCTAGACCCTCAGATACTCCTAAGGACTCCTCCAAGGCTGACCCACCTATTTTCACCAATTATGTGAGTGCCCCTCTTTGCACTGACAAATTGGATGGAAGCAACTATGACACATGGGCCTCTGATATCAAACTCTGGCTGAATGGACAAGAATATGTTGAACACCTGACCAAGAAGGCTACTGACATTGCTGCAGCTGACCGCCCACGGTGGAATAAGATTGATGCTCAGTTGTGTAGCATTATCAAGTCCACTATTCACTCTTCTTTGAAGCAGATTTTTCGTGCCCATCTCACTTGCGAGTCAGTGTGGGAGCAAGCCAAGGTTCTTTACACCAATGATACACAACGCCTCTATGGTGTCTGCCAGAATCTCATGAATATCATTGCTCCTCGCCAGATTGATGGTCCTATTTCTGCTTATTTAGGAAAGGTTCATGGTGCTTTACATGACTTCAATGAACTTTTGCCACCGGCCGACACTCCAGCCAAGGAACTTGAGCAGCGTAGTAGCTTCTTCATGTTGTTGGCCCTGTACGGTTTGCCTCCAGAGTACTCCACCACCCGTGATCAGATTTTGGGTTCTCCTAATGTCCCAACTCTGAACACGGCTTGGTCTGCTTTGCTTCGCGTCCCGTCCAAGACATCAGCTACCTCTATGCTCCCTGGTGCTCCTAGCCATGAGTTACCTCCTGCTGCAATTGATGCTTCTGCTCTTGTGTCTCAGGGTAGTGGTCGTGGTCGTGGTCGGGGTAAACGCCCGAAATGCGATCACTGTCACCGCTTAGGCCACACTATTGATAAATGTTGGACTTTACATGGTCGTCCACCTCGCTCTGCTAATGTTGCCCAGGTTGATTCACCAGCCCCATCTGAGCCATCTCCACAGCCTACTGCATCGCCTGTTACCTATGCCGAGTTTCTCAAATGGTTTGAAGAACGTCAGGGCACTGGGTCCACTGCCTCTGTTGCACACACTGGTAATTCCTTTGCTTGTCTCTCTCAGTCGTCCCTAGGTCCTTGGGTTCTGGATTCTGGTGCCACCGATCATATCTCTGGTAATAAATCTCTTTTTTCCACCCTTTCTGTGTCTGGTTATTTACCCACAGTTACATTGGCTAATGGTTCTAAAACACAATCCCAGGGGGTTGGCACTGTCCATCCATTTCCTTCCCTCTCGGTTAATAATGTGCTTTATGTCCCGGGCTCCCCATTTAATTTGCTTTCTATTAGTCGCTTGACCCACTCCCTTGATTGTACCGTTTCGTTCACTAAAGATTCTGTTTTCCTACAGGACCGGAGTTCGGGACGGATGATTGGCGCCGGATGTGAGTTCAATGGCTTGTACCAGTTGTCACCCCCTTCTCGGGTTTGTGCTGTCAAGGATTCCCCTCTTCTCACTCATGCTAAATTGGGACATCCCAACCTTGCTAAACTCCAACAACTGGTGCCGAGCCTCTCTAAGCTTACTTCTTTGTCTTGTGAGTCGTGTTAACTAGGGAAACATACCCGTAGTTCATTTCCTAGTCGTATTGTTAATCGCGCTAAGGCTCCTTTTTCTTTAGTTCATTCTGATGTTTGGGGTCCTAGTCGGACTGTGTCCACGTTAGGGTCGAAATATTTTGTTACTTTTATTGATGATTTCTCGCGTTGTACTTGGTTATTTTTAATGGAAAATCGGTCGGAGTTATTTTCTATATTTCAACAATTTTATTATGAAATTAAAAATCAATTTGGCATTCCTATTCGTACTCTACGTAGTGATAATGCTAGAGAATACCTATCTCAACCATTTCAATCATTCATGGCCTCTCAGGGTATTCTTCATCAAACTTCTTGTGCTTACACCCCTCAACAAAATGGGGTTGCTGAACGCAAAAATAGACATCTTATTGAAACAACTCGCACCCTCTTACTACATGGCAATATTCCATTCCGTTTTTGGGGTGATGCTGTTCTCACTGCGTGCTATCTCATTAATAGGATGCCTTCCTCCATCCTTGATAACCAAGTACCTCACTCTGTTTTGTTCCCTCATCAGTCCCTCCATCCATTAACACCTCGTGTCTTCGGGTCTACATGCTTTGTTCATAACCTACAACCAGGTATTGACAAGCTCTCTGCTCGTTCACTAAAGTGTGTCTTCCTAGGTTATCCTCGGTCACAAAAGGGTTACCGGTGTTATTCTCCCACTCTACTCCGTTATCTTGTTTCGGCTGATGTCACTTTCTTCGAGTCTGTTCCTTATTTCGGGCCACCTACATCCCTCGAGTCTGTCACGGATGTCTTTCCTCTTCCTCCAGTCCCTGTCTCATATAATCCACCCACAGTCCCTATCTCCCCTACTATCCCAGTTCCTGCCCCGGTTGCTCATACTCGTCCCTTACAGGTATATCAGCGTCGCCATCCACCACCTCCACAAGTTGAGCATGTTCCCCCGGATGATACTGGTACTGCCATTGCTGACTCACCGCCGACGCCAGCTCCTCCGCCTGCTCCGGCCTTGCCTCCTGATCCAGAACTTCCCATAGCCCTCCGGAAAGGTATACGCTCCTCCGGTAATCCTTCTCCTCACTATGTTACTTCAAGTTTTCACCGCCTTTCTACACCACATTTTGCTTGCCTTTCTTCTTTGTCTTCTATGTCTATTCCTAAGACTGTAGGTGACGCCTTATCTCATTTTGGGTGGAGACAAGCTATGGTTGATGAAATGAGTGCACTTCAGAGCAGTGGTACTTGGGACCTTGTTCCTCTTCCGTCTGGAAAGTCTGTTGTAGGTTGCAGGTGGATATTTACTGTTAAAGTGGGTCCGGATGGCCAGATTGATCGTCTTAAAGCCCGCTTGGTGGCGAAAGGCTATACTCAGATTTTTGGCTTGGATTATGCAGACACCTTCTCACCAGTTGCTAAAATGGCATCTGTCCGTTTGTTTCTATCCATGGCTGCTATTCGGCATTGGCCTCTGTATCAGCTGGATATCAAAAATGCTTTTCTCCATGGTGATCTCACTGAAGAGGTATATATGGAGCAACCTCCGGGATTTGTTGCTCAGGGGGAGTCTTCTGGTCTTGTTTGTCGTCTCCGCAAGTCTTTGTATGGCCTCAAGCAATCACCTCGAGCTTGGTTTGGCAGATTTAGCACTGTTGTTCAGGAGTTTGGGATGAAACGGAGTGAAGCAGATCACTCAGTTTTCTATCGTCATTCAGCTCGAGGATGTGTCTACTTGATTGTATATGTCGACGACATTGTCATTACAGGGAATGACCACCATGGCATATCACAGGTAAAACAACATCTTTGTCACCATTTCCAGACAAAAGATCTTGGAAAACTCCGATACTTCTTGGGCATAGAGGTGGAACAATCAAAGGATGGCATTGTTATTTCTCAGAGAAAGTATGCAATGGACATTCTTGAAGAAATAGGACTGCTTAATGCAAAACCAGATGATACTCCTATGGATCCAAATACTAAACTTCTACCAAATCAGGGGGAGCCACTTTCAGATACGGGAAAGTATAGAAGACTGGTTGGGAAACTGAACTACCTCACAGTCACTCGTCCAGATATTTCTTTTGCAGTAAGTGTGGTAAGTCAGTTCCTAAATTCACCTTGCGAAGGTCATTGGGATGCTTTGATCCGTATTCTCAAATATATCAAAGGGGCCCCAGGTAAAGGGCTCATCTATGAGGATAAGGGTCACACTCATATCGTTGGATATTCAGATGCTGATTGGGCAGGCTCTCCAACTGATAGAAGATCCACTTCTGGATTTTGTGTACTCATTGGGAATAATCTAATATCTTGGAAGAGCAAGAAACAAAATGTTGTTGCAAGGTCAAGTGCTGAAGCTGAGTATCGAGCCATGGCATCAGCTACTTGTGAACTCATCTGGCTCAAACAGTTACTTCAAGAACTGCGATTTGGGGATGTTACCCAAATGACACTCATTTGTGATAACCAAGCTGCACTACACATTGCCTCAAATCCAGTATTTCATGAGAGGACAAAGCACATTGAGATAGATTGCCACTTCATCAGAGAAAAGATCTTATCTGGGGACATCACCACTAACTTTGTCAATTCAAATGATCAACTGGCAGATGTCTTTACTAAGTCTTTGAGAGGTCCTCGAATAAATTATATATGTAACAAGCTTGGTACATATGATTTATATGCTCCAGCTTGAGGGGGAGTGTTGATATTTATGTAAATAATATATTCTGATCATAGGAATATTTGGTAATTAGGATACATTAGGATAATCAGATATTGAGAATATCTTGTAATTATGACACTGATTGTATTTTGATTTGTTCATTGCCTATATAATAGAATCTCCGTCGTGTAGTTGAAACACACGGGTTATGCCAATGTCTCTTGTTTTCTCTCATCACAACAGTATCTTCTCTCCTAGGACTTAGCATAGGCTTCTAATGTTATAGGAATCAAGTACATACTCAAGTGTATATATATTGTAGTCCTATTCATTGAAATACAAGTGAAATATACATCATATTTCCGCATATATATATATATATATATATATATATATATATGATAGGACCTTAGACAGTGGGCCTATGGGGGAATCCAACTGGGGACTCTTAGTGGGCCTCAGTCATGAGAGGCCAAGGATAGAGAGTGCTGAGGTGGCGAGTTAGTTACTTCATGCAATAGAGTATATAGGGAGGTTGGGAATGAGGGAAAAGGCATTGGGATTGTTATTCTGTTATTGGATAGGCAGAGAGAGACTTTGTCTTCTCTGAGGAGCTTAGCTCTGGGGATTATAGGGGGAAACTCTTGTAATCATTTTCCTTTAGTAAATAATACATCCAATTTCCATTTATTCTGTTTTAGGTTCCTATCAATTGGTCCGACCTGCCGGATCTTCGAGGGAGAGCCAGTGATGCCGGAGAGGGAGATTCCATTGTTTGACGGAAGCAACGCTTATTGGTGGCTGATCCAGCTTGATCGGTATTTTGAGGCCAACAGTTGGATCCATGAAGAGATGAAGAAAATGTGGGCGACTATGTTAGCATTGAGAGGAGAAGCTTTCATATGGTAGTCCTCTTGGAAGCAAGACAATCAGGATGCAACATGGAAGACTTTTGAAAGGGCCGTGATCAAGAAATTCATACCAAATCTGTGGGCTATGCTTCAAGTTTCAGAAGATGAGGAGCAAGACAACAGGGGTAGATATGAGATTCAAGTGGTGAAGACTGAAACCAGCAATGATCCTGAGTTGAAGAAACGGCAGATTAAGTATGTGGAGCAAATAGAGGAGCCAAAAGAGGAGCTGGGAGAAGAGTCGGATTAAGAATCGGAGCTGTTGACGGCTGTCGGAGAATTTTCTGAGGAGGTGGATAAACTCCGAGTGGAAATCTCTACTGTTGAAGATGAAGAATCAGAACGAAAACTGACGGCTTTAGAGGGGAAGCTGGACATCAGGATTGAAGATGAAAGGAAAATTGTTTTCAAGGAGAACCACCCCTATCTAGGTTCGAAAGCTGACAAATCAGCTATGGTGGCGGAGTTGGGGTTTTCACAGACGCCGCCACCAGAGACGCCAGAACCGCCAGAGCCTCCGGACCCATGGCATTCGACTAGGCCAACCCTCCGCTACTGCTGCCTCCGGAACCACCAGAGCCGCCGTCGGAGTCGGTGCCGAGTTGTGTAACGATTGGGCAGAAGGGTAAGAGGTGGGTGTTTTTGAAGGAAGTGGTAGCTGAGAACCACCGTGTTTTAAGAGGTCCAGCCAAGAACCCAACCCCATCATCCTTGCCGGAACCACCATCACCATCGGAGTCGCCGCCAAGTTGTGAAATGATTGGACATAAGGGTAAGAGTAGAAGTAGGGAGTCATTGGATTCGGAGGAGGAGAAGGCTAAGCTCAGGTCGACCAAGCCACCGCCGTTAGATCCGTCTCTTTTGCCACTGCCGTCAGATGTCACATGGTATGGTCAAGCCTCCATTGCCACTTGCGGCTGAGGTTGAAGAGAGGAATGAGAAACAGATGACTGAAAGGGCAGAGACAGAATTAGAAAAATCTGGTCACTTGTTTGACCTAATGGGCCAAGCCCATCTCTTTGAAAAATGGAAGTGGGCTGTTAAACAAGATAATTCTAAAGTGGACAGTGCAGAATGTGAGAGGAGAAACGTAGATAGGAGTCAAGTGAGTAAAAAGGTGGAATTGGAATTAGAGAAAACTGTTCAGTTTCTTTACCTATTGGGCCAGGCCCAAATGAGTTCTCTTAATGGGTTTAATGATGGAAGGACAAGGCCTTACTTGATGCTAAACAGTGGACCTCAACAAATGCTAAAAACTGATAAGGTGGACCAACTTAGTGGAGAAAAGAAGTGGGCTTTGGAGGATGAGAAGAAGCTAGCCACCACTGCTTTCAGTAGATTTTCATCACAGACATGGGCTGTTCAGAATTTTCTTGCCACTGCCGAGACCAAGGATGTTAGATGCAATATCCAGATTTCTCTTGATGAGCGAAAACAGCAGTTACCATTCTCCATTCACCAACAAGAGGAAGGATTCCAGCAAAGTTTGACTTCAGCACAAGTGGTTTCAGAGGCAACTGTAAACTTCTTAAATGACATTCATCTGCGTTCTTCTAAAGTCCAGAAAATTCTTGAAGAAGCTCAAAATGAAAGGTTTCACCAATTAACTAATTTTGAGATGAAGTTCAAGGAAGAGGTTGCAAGAGAGGAGGGGCAGGCCTTAGGGAAAATTGCAGCAATTTTGTCTGCCTTTACGTCTAAGAGAACTACCATGATTTCAGAGGCACCAAGAAACATGCAGGACCCAAGTATGCAACAGTCTAAGAGATTGCAGCAAGAGATGCTCCACATGCTGCAAGTTTCAAAAGATGCTACCAAGGAAGTTAGTGAATATGTAGAATATGCAAAAGGTCATTATGTATATGATAGAGGAAAGAAGTGGAGATTTGAAGCCGAGGTTGTTGGAAACCACAAGTTGGATGCTATTATAGGGCTGATTCCCAAGGAAATGGAAACTAGACCATTTGGCTTCAAGCAATGGGACCCTGGTGTACGTTTCTTGTCATGCCCAATCCTTCACCTTGAGGACAAGGCTGAATTTCAAGGGGTGGGTAATGATAGGACCTTAGACAGTGGGCCTATGGGGGAATCCAACTGGGGACTCTTAGTGGGCCTCAGTCATGAGAGGCCAACGATAGAGAGTGCTGAGGTGGCGAGTTAGTTACTTCATGCAATAGAGTATATAGGGAGGTCGGGAATGAGGGAAAAGGCATTGGGATTGTTATTCTGTTATTGGATAGGCAGAGAGAGACTTTGTCTTCTCTGAGGAGCTTAGCTCTGAGGATTATAGGGGGAAACTCTTGTAATCATTTTCCTTTAGTAAATAATACATCCAATTTCCATTTATTCTGTTTTAGGTTCCTATCAATACATATATATATATGTATATATATATGTATATATAAGGCTGTCGTGTTATTCAATCACTGTCGTGCTATTCCACACACGATTTTCAGCATCAATTTTCTCTCTTTTCTTATCTCTTTTAATCTTAACATGACTAAATATATGATTGTCAAAAAATATAAATAACTTCTAAAATAAGGCACATAAGCTTACTTGAAAGGTTCCCCGTATGACCTTAAGCGGTCGGACCATTGATGATGGTAGTTCGAGAACAATTCTTTCATCAAGTTCACTAGGAACATAACCAGGTGCAATGACTGAAGAACTCTGGACAAAGTGTTCATCACTAGCAACTTGAGTAGTGCTGGATTCTAAAGAAGTCTGCCCACTTTGCTCAGCTGCTTCGGAAAACCTATGTTGATCGTCTCCTTTATATGCAATATCATCAACCATAGAATCCAATTTCTCAATTTCCACCAGTTTTTCGTCTTCATTGACTGCCTCTAATGAGATTGCTTCTGGTGACAAAATGGGAGTGCTTTGGTCATTTTTTTCCCCAAAACAGTCCTCATAATTGGCTGCAGAACCCAAATGATCAGAACCTCGGTAATTCCTTCTCAAACATCTTCTCATCCTGGAAGAACTTTCCATTAAATCTAGCTTCCAGAAAACCTACAAAATTATAAAATAATTAGCACAATGAAATGAACTTGAATATTTTTGTTACTTCATTAAATTTTAGTAGAAGGAGTACTAGTTGGCCAGATAATATATCCTCCAATAATGGCCTAAAAAGAAAAAGAAAAGAGAAGCAGAAAAGTAAAGCATCAGATTAAAAGAGCAGCCCAACTCCTTTGCAAAACCGAAAGTCCCCCAATATAAATGCAAGGCAACTACATAAAGGCATATTAGAAACAGATATAGAGAGAGAATAAGAGAATCGAAGAGAGTGGAATTGAATTATGAATCTGTAATAGCTACTATATATAACAACTGCTAGGAGTAACCGCTCACTAACTAACTCTGCTGACTCAGCAGAGAGTTACAACAGATTTCTAACTGAACTACACAATACTCATACACTAACAAGGCAGAACTTTTGTTTTAAAATTCTCAAATGTATACTAGGAATGCAATGCATATCTCCCTAGAGTCACTTTCTTGTTATATATTCTGAAAAAGAGAATATGTGGCCAGAAATGAATTAGAAGCTACAAAAAATAACTATGCTGAGGACAATGTGAAGAACGGTATCACAACATACACGAGGTGGACTGCACAAATGATCCGCAAAAAGCCCAAAAAGACTTCTCATCTCTATTAACTGGTGAATAAGTTTGCGCCATGCATGGACTCCAATACTGATTCGATGCCGACCAATTACATCTACATGAGCATGCCTGTCAATCTGTGAAACAAGAAATATTTAACATAACAGTTTTTCAATATAATCTGAATGTTATGGAAACAATTAGCACACAAACCTCAGACCGTTGCATATTCCTTGCAAGGGCAAAACTAGCTACCAGAACAGCAATATATTTATATGACAAAGAATTCAAATCTTTCCCATGCGCCGACTTTGTATCAACTGGCTGCAAACATTCCATCCAGGCAACTCCCATTGCTTCGGAGATATTCCACCTCTTAACCCGCTCCATATCACTAGCACTCCTTCGCTGCGCTGATGTAGCCATTGCAACAGCACTAAGACCTCTCCCCGAACCAATCTTTGCAAATCGTTCAAGATCACGAGCAGCTGCCAAAGCAGCAGCTTTTGCAGCAGCTTTGTCTTTCGGAAGGGGTGGTGTTTTATTAGGGACTTCCAAAGGTTTTTGAAAGCTTGAAAATGTTTGAAGCTTAATCTGTTTGCGTTCCAGCAATGAGTTATCACGCCTAAGCTGGGAGGTTGCCGCAGGAGCTTGGCTTTCACCACCAGAAGTACCGGCCGCAACCATAGCCAATGCCATTGCAGCAGGTGGAGATGCAAAAGCAGCAGCCCAAGCTGGAGATACCAAAGCAAGAGCAGCCTGAAAGAAACATCAAATGCACATCTAAATTAGTGCAGCAAAATCATTTAAATGAATACAAGGTTACCAACATAAATAATCTTATTTTTAGCAGATCATTTGAACTTTCTAGTACATTCTATTCTGAGTTGATTTAACATAACACAGCACATACTATAACAAGCAATCATTTAACAGAAACCAGAGTTACTCAAAGACGCGTGATTCAACGAAAACTTGACGGAATAAAAATATAGAGAAAGCAAAAAACCCAAACGTATAGCAGATAAATCCCATAAAATTTAAGAACACATGCACATATGCTTGTGTAAATGCACATTATATTCCACATATGTAAATGTTCAAGTATACATACACATGCATATGTCTAAGTGTGTGTGTGTAGACATGTACATTAAAGTACCTCAATTGGCAGTGAGTCAGCAGCTAAAGCGCGATCATCTACAATAAGAGGATTCAAACCATCAGCAGTAGCAAGCTCGTGAATACCAGCCAAAAGTGGTCGCCACCTCCTTAAGACAGCAACAAATGGTGGCAAAATAGTCTCGAGGTACCGTTTACGAAGAGGCTTTTGGTCTCTGCTAACAGCATGGTATACCTGACCAGATGTTTTACTATGGTGACTACAATGGTTGTGCGCAAAAGAAAGACAAATAACATGCTGTGAATAAAACAGTAATGAAGAATGAGAATAGACAACCTGAAGATACAAACCTCGGAATAAAGCACACAAGATGCTACCAAGACTCTTTGTCTCTTAGAATCAGAAATTGGCATGTTGAGAACGGGGGAGAGAACACTGTTCAAATTACAAATTAATAAATGAGACAAGTTAATGCCATAATAATAGATTTTTTTCATATTCCCAAGGATATCAAATGAAAAAAGTTGGTTCTTTTTTAAAGAAGAAATTCAATAAGACGAAGAGGACAAAATACAAGAAATTCAGGGGATACGGGATCCTCTAAATAAAAATGGGAAAATTAAAACAACAAATAAAAAGATAAAACATCGATGACGCAAAGCCCAACCTCTCTACATATCTATTAAGTAAACACGCCTTATGTTAGTGTAATTGAATAATTTGTAATGTAGCTAAAGTAGTGAGATAGGCCAAGTAGGCCAAAGTTAGTTAGAGAGTGGTTACCTCACATCTACTATAAATAGATGTATAGTGATGTATCTAGTTAACAATTCAATACAGATTCAATTTCTCATCCCCCCCCCCCCCCCCCCCCCTCTGTTTCTAATATGGTATCTAGAGCTTGAAAGTTCTAGCCATGGCTTCCGTCGATAATCATGATCTCGATCAGCCACCTCCACCGCCTCCTCCGGCAACGTCGGTTCCACCAAATCTCTCCACGCTAGTCACAGTGAAGCTCACCGATGCCAATTTCCTCCATTGGCGACAAGTTGTCAAAGCAATTGTCCGCGCCAATCGCCTTGAGCGATATGTTGTGAGTCCTCGGATTCCACCTCGGTATCTCAGTGAAGACGATCGAATTGCAGATCGCATGAACCCTGAGTTCCTCGCCTAGGAAGCACAAGACCAATACATTTTCATTTGGCTATTGAACTCGCTCTCAGAGTCGATTCATGCTCGTGTCATTGGTTGTTCCCATGCGTGGGAGCTATGGGATGAACTTCACAGTCATTTCAATTCTCTCACCAAAGCTCGAAGTGCGCAATTGAGATCATAATTACGTCACATTGCGAAGGGAGATGGGAAGATAGATGAGTATCTTCTGCGAATCAAGGCTCTGGTTGATGCTTTGGCTTCAATCGGAAACCCTATCACTCATCAAGAGCATATTGATTCGATCCTAGAAGGTTTGCCAGAGGAGTATCACATTCTTTTTCCTACAATCGAGAGTCGAGTGGATCCTCACTCTGTTGCAGAGATTGAAGCTCTTCTCCTCTCGCATGAATCGTGCCTTAAACGTCTCAAATAGAAGACTGTTGTTGATGCTTTCTCTGTCAATTTGGCACATACTGCCTCTGCTTCACAGATTCAGGTGCAAGCAACTTTACCTCCTTCTTCGAATTCTGTTGTAATATCGTATAATATCTTATATTTATGACTGATTTCATCAGTTATAATTAGACATTTTGCTTCTTACTTCTCCAAGTCACTAAATTTCCTCCCAAAAACATGCAGTACCCTGAGGTGGATCGCCTGTCTACAATCGACCCTGCATAATCTGCATCTGTATAGGTCTCTATGGACAAGCTTTTCCCTTTCTTGAATAATAATCCTCTTCCTGGGCTTGACTTCAAATACTGGAGGACTCTATTCACTGCTTGCATATGTCTCTCACGTGGATCATGCATGAACTGGCTAACCACACTGACAGCATAGGCTATGTCCGGCCTGGTGTGGGATAAATATATCAATTTCCCCACTAGTCTCTAATATTGTGCCTTGCCCACCCTTGGGCTCTCCTCATTGTTTCCAATCCTGTGATTCTGTTCAATAGGTGCCCCTGTGGTTTTGCAACCCAACTTACTTGTCTCTTTAAGGAGATCCAGAACATATTTCCTTTGGGAAATAAAGATGCCTTGTTTGGAGTAGGCAACCTCTATCCCAAGGAAGTACTTCAGCTTTCCCAAGTCTTTCATTTCAAACTATGCAGCTAGTTTCTCTCTCAGAACCCGTTTCTCAACCTCATCATCACCGGCAATAATCATGTCATCCACATAAACCAACAGAAGTGTGAGCTTGCCATCCTGAGAATGTTTAACAAAGAGGGTATGATCTCCTTGGCTCTGTCTATAACCTAAGGATACCATAGCATTAGTGAACCTTCCGAACCAAGCCCGAGGAGACTGCTTGAGCCCATATAAGGCCTTTTTCAATTTGCACACCTTATTCCCTCCACCAGTAGGGTCATACCCTGGTGGAATATCTATATATACTTCCTCTTCCAAGTGCCTATGTAGAAAGGCATTTTTAACATCAAATTGGTGCAAGTCCCAACCAAAGTGTGCTGCCAAGGAGAGAATAATCATGACTGTGTTCATCTTTGCTACCGGGGCAAACATTTCCTCATAATCAATCCCATATGTCTGAGTGTACCCTTTTGCAACCAGCCTTGCTTTGTACCGCTCTAGAGTACCATCAGACCGATATTTCACTATGTAAATCCATCTGCACCCTGCTATCCTTTTGTCCTTTGGCTTGAACCCAATTCTTATCCATTAAGGCCTCTTGTACTGAAGTGGGGACTCTGGTAGAATCAATTGCTGAAATAAAACTCTGATGTTGTACTGATAGGTTTTTAGTGAGATATAGGGTATTTTGCACAATTTCTTCTGGCTTTTCTTAAGGCTATTGGCAAGTCATCAAGATTAGGTTCACAAATATCATGTAAAGGACTATTCAAAGGCTCAGAATCAGGAATGCTTACCTCTGGTTCGGGCGACTGAAGCTGCTGTTGGACCAGGTTGGGTTTTTTCCGATAATACACCTGTTTGTATCGATCAATAGGAACCGATTCTTTAGGTGTCTCTGAAGTACCGGAAGATGACGCCACATCCTTCACCAAAGGAGTCAGAAGAGGAATAAAAGATGACTCAAGAGACTCAGCTTCTTGATCACTCTCCCCCTGAAGCTGAGGACGAATGTGAAAAGACTCGGATTATGCAGGGTCGATTGTAGACAGGTGATCCACCTTAGGGTACTGCAAGTTTTTGGGAGGAAATTTAGTGACTTGGAGAAGTAAGAAGCAAAATGTCGTTGCAAGATCTAGTGCCGAAGCAGAATTTCGAGCTAAGGCCCAAGGGATTTGTGAATCATTATGGATGAGAATCATATTGGATGATCTCAGAATAAAGTATGAAGCTCCTATGAGATTACTTTGTGACAACAAGTCTGCCATTAGTATTGCTCACAACCCAGTCCAGCATGATAAGACTAAACACATAGAGATAGATAGACACTTTATCAAGGAAAAATTGGATGATGGTCTTATAGCTGCTGAGTACGTGCCCTCAAAGTTCCAATTAGCATATATCTTCACCAAGGGACTTCCCACAGAGCGGTTTCATGGTCTTACTTGCAAGCTGGGAATGATAGATATCAATTCACCAGCTTGTGGGGGAGTGTTGTAATATCATATAATATCTTGCATTTATGACTGATTTCATCAGTTATAATTAGACAGATTAGATTCTTATTCTTTTCATTATTAGGACAGATTTACATCCTTATTTTTAGGGTAGCATTTAAATCTCTTCATGTCTATATATTGTAACCTTCTATATACAATTATTCAAGGAATAATATTCAAACATTCCAACATTCCTTCGTTTCTATAAATTCCTTTCAAAACAACAATCCAAATTAGTTTCAGAACTCTAATTTCTCTGGTAATGGTTTCCGAGGTGGACGTGGTGGTCGCTATGGCAATCGCGGCCGTGGAAGAGGTGGTAGATTCTATAATCGAGGTGGAGCTGAGTGTCAGATCTGTCATCGCACCAATTATGATGCAGCAAACTGCTACTATCGATTTGATCAGAACTATGTTCCTCCACCTCCTAGGCCTACTCAGAATCAACCTCAGTATCAGTCTTAGTACTATAGATCCAATCAACCACAGCACCTTGATACTCAGTCCTATCAGCAGATGCATTATCAGAGACAATATCCTCCTCCTTTCACCAATCAGCAAGTTGCTCCTGTAGCCAATCTTCCACCCTTGCTGCCTCTACCTTGGCAGAATCAGAGTCCTTGGCAAAACTCTAGACCTCCAGCTGCACATCCGGGTGGTCCAATGGCTATGGTAGCTGCTGGTTCTGACCCTATGACTATGGTAGCCCCCAATTCTACCACTGATTCAGGTGCTTGGTATGTAGATAGTGGAGCCACACACCATGTCACCTCAGATATTGGAAATCTCCATCAGCAGAATGGCTCCTCTGGTCTTGACCAAGTTTTTATGGGTAATGGTCTCGGCCTATCTATTATCTCTATAGGTTCTACATGTGTTACATCACCACACAACTCTTCTGTCACTCTTAAACTCACAGATATCCTATATGTGCCTAAAATTACTAAAAATCTGCTCAGTGTCAGTAAATTCTATCTTGATAATAATGTCACTTTTGAATTTCACTCTCATGTTTGTTATGTCCTCTGTCAGGTCAGTAAACAGGTTCTCCTAACTGGTCAAGTCAACTCCCAAGGTCTCTATGTGTTTCCTAAGCTTCTTGGTGCTACTCAAGCTCCTTAGTGCCTCTGTTTCTAGTTATAGTCCTAGGTCTCTTAGTTCATCAGGACAATGTATCAGTCCTACTAATTCACTTCCAAGTTGTAATGCTAGTTGTAATGTTGTAAGCAAAATGCCAAACACACACTATATTTGGCATTGTAGGTTAGGACATGCCGATGATGTGGCAATCAAAACTGTTCTTCAGCATTGTAATCTTCCTTTAATGAATAAAACTGTTACAGATTACTGTTCTCCTGTTGTTTTGGCAAGTCTCACAGACTGCCCTCTAATGCCTCTAATACTCTTTATTTCAAACCTTTTGAGTTACTATTTCTTGATCTTTGGGGGCCTGCTCCAATCAAGTCCACTACTGGCTATTCCTATTATCTGTCTATTGTTGATGCATACTCTAAGTTTACTTGGATTTTCTTTCTTAAACAAAAATCTGAGACCCTAACCATATTCAAACAATTTTTTGAACTTGTAAAAGTCCAATTTAATTCAATTATCAAGTCCATTCAAACTGACCGCGGGGGGGGGGGGGGGGGGGGGGGGGGGGGGGGGGGGGGGGGGGTTGATGAATTTAGACCCTTCACCAAGTTTCTTGCTGATTTAGGTGTTGTACATAGGGTCATTTGTCCTCACACTCACCATCAAAATGGCAGTGTTGAGAGGAAGCATAGACACATTGTGGAAACTGGCTTAACACTCCTTGTTCAAGCTTGTTTGCCCATGAGGTTTTGGGATCATGCCTTTACCATTGCAACCTACCTCATTAATAGGCTGCCCACACCCACTCTTTCTCAAAAATCTCCTTTTGCCACTCTCTATAATGTTGAGCCAGATTATAACTTTCTAAGAGTGTTTGGGTGTGCTTGTTACCCTTGCCTTAGGCCTTACAACAAAAACAAATTGGAATTTAGATCTTGTGAATGCACCTTCTTGGGCTACTCCTCTTCCCATAAAGGATACAAATGTTTGTCTAAAGATGGAAAACTCTATATTTCAAAGGATGTTCAGTTCAATGAACACAAGTTTCCCTTTGCCACCACTCCCAGTCAGTCATTTGTGTCCAGTACTGATCAGTCTAGTCCCATGTGACCTGTTCCTCTCACTGTTCTGCCTCAGAACTTTGTTCCTCCACCTGAACAGCATTTTAGTCCCCCACCTGCACATGTTCCTGCTCCTTCTTCTTCTCTGTCTTCACCACATCCTGCATCTTCTACTGAACCTGTTCATGAGTCTCCAAGTCCCTCCACTGATCCCTATACAGCATCTCATAATGTGCATCCTATGGTCACTAGGGCCAAGTCTAGAGTCTCAGCAGCTCTTCTAACACATGTAGAACCTAGCACTCCTAAGCAGGCTTTGACCTTGCCCCATTGGAAGGAGGCCATGCAACAAGAATATGATGCCTTGGTCAAGAATAACACTTGGACATTGGTTGATTTACCTGCTCATAGGTAGGACATTGGTTGTAAATGGGTCTTCCGAGTTAAGGAAAATCCCGATGGGTCAATTAACAAATACAAAGCTCGCTTGGTAGCAAAAGGGTTTCATCAAAAGCAAGGTTTTGATTACAGTGAAACATTTTCACCAGTTGTTAAGCCAGTCACAGTTCGGGTAGTGTTGACTTTGGCCATTTCTCAAGGCTGGACAATCCAACAATTGGATGTCAATAATGCCTTTCTTAATGGGCATCTCATTGAGGAAGTTTATATGCAACAACCCCTTGGATTTGTGAGCTCCAACCCAGGGCAGGTGTGCAGGCTCAAAAAGGCAATTTATGGCCTTAAACAGGCCCCAAGAGCATGGTTTGAAAGGCTAACCAAGGCTCTGTTACAGTTTGGGTTCAAGTCTAGCAAGTGTGACCCCTCCTTATTCGTTCACTCATTTGGAGGACACTACACTTATGCTTTGATCTATGTTGATGACATCATTGTCACTGGTTCCCTACCCAAAAGAGTTTCAGAACTGATAGTGAGACTTAATTCTGAATTTGCTCTCAAACAACTAGGAGAGCTAGATTATTTCTTGGGTGTTGAAGTGAAGAAACTATCTAATGGTGCCTTGCTGCTCTCTCAGACTTAGTATATCAGGGATCTGCTTGCGCAGAAGCCAAATCCCTTCCTACTCCTATGACTAGTAGCTGCAAGCTTACTAAACATGGAGGAAACTATCTGCCTGATCCCTCCTAGTATAGATCTATAGTGGGAGCATTACAGTATGCAACCATCACCCACCCTGAGATTTGTTTCAGTGTTGGAAAGGTCTGCTAGTTTCTTTCTCAGCCTCTTGAAGAACATTGGAAAGCAGTCAAGCGCATCCTAAGGTATCTACAGGGCACTCTCAGTCATGGTTTGCTTCTTAAACCAGCTTTACAGGGTCAGCCCTTGAGCATCCAAGCTTTTAGTGATGCTGATTGGGCAGCTGACACAGATGACAGGAGGTCCATTTCTGGTTCTTGTGTGTATTTGGGCCCAAATTTGGTTTCTTGGTGGTCTAGGAAGCAAACCTTAGTAGCTAGGTCTAGCACAGAAGCTGAGTATCGCAGCTTGGCAGCCACCACAGAAGAAGTCCTCTGGTTGCAGTCATCGCTAAAGGAGCTACAAGTTCCAAAACTTAATCCTGTCATCTACTGTGACAACTTGAGCACTGTCTCTCTAGCTCACAATCCAGTGCTTCACTCGCGAACCAAGCACATGGAATTAGACCTATTTTTTGTTAGGGAAAAGGTTATGGCCAAGTCACTCACAGTGACTCATATCCCTGGCCGTGATCAGGTTGCTGATTTACTCACCAAGCCTCTCACACAGTCCAAATTTGAAGAGCTGAAAGCAAATCTTGGTGTAGCTGATAGGTTCTCATTTGTTAACCCCTCTACTATTTCTAAGGGGTGTAATAGAGTATGTAAAACATACCCCTGGGTTTATAAGGGGGTATGTTAGTGTAATTGAACCTCCCTCCCCTCTCTCTCTCTCTCTCTCTCTCTTCAACCTATGCTCTGTTTCTAATACCTTAAAAAGACCAAGTTGATACTGAGTAAGAGCAGTAAATCTTGACCGTAGGATCACGCATGTGTGATGAGGTCATGTGACTTTTTTAAATGATCATGGGAAATTCATGTGAAGTATAACCCTAACCATCCATGTAATATCCAAAGTAAGTTGCACCTCTCACCTCTCTCACAATCAGACAATGATATACATATAATAAAAATAAAGAAAGAGGTTTCTTGATCCCTCTGAGGTGCCTTCATGTAATTTTACTTTCAATTCTAAATTCCTAACCAATCCTTGAATAGAACTTCGATACACCTTGGTAAACCTGTTTGGAAGTCCAAAGCTCCCTCTAAGGCTGAGCCCTTTATTTGGACATGTTGCAGGTTTGTAGGCCACAGAAGGCTATTTCCCCTAATGTGAATGTTATGTGTGGTGCGATCTCAGCAGTTCCCCATTTGTTCTGTAGTTGTTACTTTATGGAATACTTTGATATTTTTTAAGGGTGCTGGGTGAACCATAGAAATATGGATCAGTTTCGGTTGACAAGCTTTGCTGGTTTTGACAAAAGGAAAGAAGCCAAATCCTTGTGTCTATGTGCAATCTCTGCCACCCTTTGGTGTATTTGGTTGAAGCGTGATTCTCGCAACATTAAGGAGATTTCATTAGAGGAGCAGCTCCACTGGGGTAAGTTTAGGCACTTGGTTTCTATTTGCCATAAAGGCCATGGTCTTTTTAAAGGGATTTCTCCACCAGATATGCTGAGAGATTGGACAGCTTTGCATCATTGATGTTTTTCCTTTTTGCTTGTATTCTTTTATTTTATAAGTAGGGTCTCTTGTCCTAATAACTTTCTGTAATTTTCTCTTCATCATAATGAATTTCTTCTTTCATCAAAATAAAAAATAAAATAAATTAAATAATGAATATTATTTCTCAATGAATCATTACAGTGTTTGTCCTATTTATACAAGATAAATGTGTAACCGTCATTGCAGTGCACTGTAACTACAGTGCACTCTTACATATTGTAACATACCCTAGTATACTCTAACAAAGGTGTTTCTAAAATGAGAGTTCTCACTCTATTTGTAGTATAAATAAGGCAATCAAGAAAGAGAAATTGCATATCAGTCAGTTGTTTCTAAGTGTTTTAAGATCCCAAGAGAAACATGGACTAAGATGAAATGAAACAAAGGTCAAGGGCAAAAAGAATGCACTATTAGATTTTGAGCCTAACTCAATCCCAAAAGCTAGTTCATGAGATGAAGATTGCTCACTACTTATAAGCTCTTGTTAGATACAATCTCTAGTCAATGTGAGACTTGGGTTTTTCCGAATACACCCACTCACGTCTAGAACTATTGAGCTTGGTGTGTGGATAACATGGTGGGTGGCCCAACAATGGATCTAGGTTAGCTCTGATACCATATTAGATTTTGAGCCTAACTCAATCCCAAAAGCTAGCTCATGAGATAAGGATTGCTCACTACTTATAAGCTCTTGTTAGATACTATATCTATCAATTGGGACTTGGGTTTTTCCCAATATGCCTAGGTAGCATCTATCCAATAAGAGGAAGGGTAATATTATTGGTCAAATATGAGAAAAGGTAATATTAATTTGTTTGTGTTGGCCTCCTGTTTTGGGTCCATGTTCTAGACTAAGCTATGAGATATGTTTACTCTGTCTTCACTGTGGTCCAACTTAGTGTTTTGGGATAATGAAATTTTATAGCTAGGACAGAAAAGGAATATGACAAATTGGGAAAGTCAATTTCTAAAACCTATTTAAAAAGCATAGGATAAAATTACAAATGGAGGTGAAAAAAGTACATCTTAAGTACCAGATGACCATAGGGAAAATAAGGGATGAAAAACAAGCTAGTGTCAATCTAGCTGGACCTTGTATTGAACTTGTTCAAGTAATGATCCAATTTATTCAAATATGGACTACAAATATGTTAAAGGGGTTGTTTTACCTCCACAAAAGTGCTGAGCGTGGTTTTCTTCCTTCAGAAACCGCATCGTCAATACTTGCATTTCTCATTAGCATATGATCTTCCCCGTCATCATCTTCTCTCATTGATAGAAGAACCATTCGAAGCATGCACAAGAATGGTTGGTCACTGTCTAATAGCTGGTACAATGCAGCCATCCCTCCCATTCCAGTACCAGACCCTCCACCTATACCAAGACCACCACCGAGCCCAGATTCATCTAGCAACAATGCCTGGAGCATTGCCACAGACTTCTTCACCAAAGGAAGCTCAAGCCAGTTGCCATTAGCATCTTTCTCCAAAGCAGACTTCCATACATCCCATCCACTCCCGCCGCCACCAAATGGAGCTGTTTTCGGTGGAAGGCCAACACCATACCACAACCGGCTCCTGTATTTCCAGCCATCCGCTAAATCCTTAGCACAGGACCCATATGACACAAAAGCACAAGAAACGGATTCATAAGGCTCAGCTGCTGCTGCTGCAGTAAGTCTTTCCATCACTGAAGTAGGTATCTGACCACTTCCATCAGCCATTGAAGAAAGGACCTAAATAAACTTGACAGCATAAGTTTCACCAATATAGAAAAGATAAGCATGACTAGAACAAAAATGGAATTGAGGACTAGACAAATTAAATTTACAAGACCGCAAATGAAGTTAACAGTAAGGCACATAAAGAAAACAAAAAACAAAAAAAAAGGCTATACATACTTCTTAAATCCAAAGGACAAGACAAAAAATAGAATATCAAGTCATTTAAATAATTTTTTTAATATATGGAGAGTAGGACAGACAGTATGTCATCATTGCATTTATTTTGGAGGAGTAACAGAAACAGCATTGGAGATGCACAAATAGAAAAACTGCCCATCCATATCAATTTATGACATGTAGCATTCATGTTTAGTTTCAGATTGCCGTATACATACATCTAGAGGGACTCCCCCCGAGTCACTAGATAATGATCTGCGATCTTCCATAACTTCCATTGATTCTTCAATTGTTGGCAAAGAACTTGCATGATTATTGATTGGATGCACATGAGAAAGAGGAGATGGAGAACCATCTGCAGCATGTGAAGAAGAGAATTGTTTGCTCTGTATCCGTAAATGATCCTCAACAAGCATAAGTATCACAATCGCATTCTCAACTAAAGCTACAGACAGATGGGCAGCATTCTCAGCCTCAGCCTTGGCATCTTTTGGTGACAAACCCTCAGCTGCAACACCAGCAGCAGCCGCAGCAATAATTTGAGTCTGCAGTAAAGAAAAACTCAATGAAGACATTATTTCTGGTTTTCTTCCACTCTTCAACCACAAAGGAGAAATATAAAAATTGCATTCATCCTTGTACATATGGATTTTGATATCGATGTGTGCTTAGGCATAAATGGAGGATTTTGTTTCCTAGGTGTGCATAAACTTTGAGAACCAAAAATGACTGGGGGGAAAGAATATCAGAAAGAACAAAAATATTATGCCATTTCATATAATGCACAAAAATCTATAAGGAAAATCAGTAAGGATAGAACACAAGATCTACCTGAACTTGCAATTCTCTAGCAGCAAAATCCAGCAAGCCACCCAAGAGTCTCCTCTTAAATATAGGTAATGATTCTTCACGTCTTCAAGACAGAAAATAACTCAGAAAAGAATGGTTATGTAAATGACAAAAACAAAAAAAAAAACAAAAAAAACAAAAACTAAACTAAACTAAACTAGACTGTGGCTGGAAACTTCTTTAAACACAGACTAGGATCATGGCTATGCATTAAGGGGGTAAAATGTGGTCTTAGAATTTGATATTAGGGCCTAACTCAACCCCACAAGCTTTATAAGCACTACTTAGGCCATATCTCTAGGAGATATGGAACTAAACACACCCTCACAATCAGCACAATGAAGGTGTTGCAAGCTGTAATGAAGACAGCTCAAAGTTGCCGCAATTAAGGCGGCGAGGGGCGGACAACAATTAAAACGGCTTTCCAACACACCGCTTCACACCTAGGTCAATGCACCTGGAGCGTGAACAATGGGGGCGGCCCAACAACAGATCTAGGATAGGCTCTGATACCATCTTAGAATTTGGGCTTATGGCCTAACCCATCCCCACAAAATCGACTTGTAAGGTGATGACTGTCCTAGCTTTATAAGTACAATTTATGTCATATCTCTAGGTGATGTGGGACTAAACACACCCTCACAACCAACACAATGAAGGTGCTGGAGGCTGCAATGAAGGCAGCTCAAAGTTGGCGCAATTAAGGCGACTAGGGGCAAACCGTAATTAAGGCGGTTTTCCAAATGTGGTATAGAAAGAGTTGTAGAAGTCTCCCTAAAATTTCTTCACAAACTTTTCTATAAACCTCAACTAGGATCATGGGCACGCATTAAGGAAAACAAAAATAAAATCAAAATTGTACATAGTTCAGAGAATCCACAACCAAATAATGGAGTACAGTCCAGCTAACTAATGGTGCGGAGTCCAGGAGTGCATTCTTATTTGGAGAACTGTACATTAGCATGTCTGGATTAGAATATTTATGGTGAAATAATCACTTTTACTCAAATCTCACAACGAGCTTTTGACACTTTCTTGGCTATTCTCGAGTTCAAAAATGTTATAAATGTTATAAAGGCTCTAACACACCCCCTCACACCCAGGTCTATACACCTGGAGCATGGACAAACCGGGCGGTCGAGCAACGGATTTAGGATAAGCTTTCATACCATCTTGGAATTTGGGCATAGGTCTACATGAACCCCACAAAACTGGCTTGTACGGTGAGGATTGCCCAAGCTTTATAAGCACTACTTAGGCCATATCTCTAGGCAATATGGAACTAAACACACCCTCACAACTAGCACAATGAAGGTGCTGGAGGCTGCAATGAAGGCAGCTCAAAGTTGCCGTAATTAAGGCGGCTAGGGGCGGACCGCCCGGACCGCAATCAAGACGACTTTCCAACATATGCTTCATACAAAAATGAAAGTAAAATGTTTAGTTCAGAAAAAATGCCAAATCACAACAAGGTAAAACAAAAAGGAACAGAATACCATTGCCATTGACAGTCGAATAACGTAGCAGGAGAAGTGAAGTAAAAGCTCATAGAGCTCATAATGGATGCATAAACTTACCTTATTCGTTGTTCTCCCGTGCTAGATCCACCAACAATAGAAAGCCATTCTGCACAATGAATGGTCGCTTCAATATCCTGCACAAATGAGCAACACTGAGCAGTATGAATGACCCTGATAAAACAAGAAATCAGGCAAGCAAACAAATATGGACAACAGAAGTGAAATTCCAGCAGACTGAAATTATGTCGTGACTAAGGTATTTCGCAACATTTCAGTAATCAGTTGCTGCTCCATATAGAAATTCCAGGTTAAAATTTACAACCTATTAATGACCACAATTATGTGATAACTAAAACATTATAGAATATTTTAAAATTAAATTTTGATACTTCATAGAAATTTCAGATATGAAGTTTGGAAAACATTTGAAAGATCCTTTTTATTCAGAGTTTAAGATATGAATAGGAAGGAAAACGAATGCAATCTTTTATATATCTGCAAGACCAATTAAACACAAGTGGATCAAAAAATGATTGATGGAGACATTTAAATTTCATACCAGGTCCGATATTTGACATTCAACAGTTACTACCCCAGCCAAAGGAAAAAAGATTTAATACATTAAATGACAGGAAACAGGCAAACAAACTATTGCATGTGCAGGCTGTCAATAGCTACATCTTGAAAGACATAATGGGCAAGAATTGGCAGTAATACGAAGTAGGTCCACGTGAAAGAAGTCAACAATCCAAACAAATATCAACCTTCCATCCGTCCTTTTGGCGCATTGAGTGCTCTAGCATGATAATAACGAAGTTATGTATAAGGTCTTCTATGTCTCCAACGCTTGTTGGATCAGACAATTTGCTGGGACCCATCTGTCAGAAGCACATAAGTTGAACAGTTAAAAGAATTTTCCACAAGAATCACACCCCACAATATAGCCACATGGGTGTGTCAATATACACACACACACACACGCGTACTTGGCACATATTTATATTATAAAAACACACACACCATAGTTAAAAAAATTCCACAAGAATCACACCCCACAATATGTGTCTATTTATATTAGGTTAAACTAAACATTTGATCCATGTACGTGATATTGATTTTGAATTTGATCTCTCCCTCTCCCTCTCTTTCTCTACTTCTCTTATCTTTGGATGCTAAAGGCTTACCCACTCCTATGGTTAGAAGCTGTAAGTTGTCCAAATATGGTGGGAATTATATCTTGAAATTTGAGTTTGGGCCTAACTCAACCCCAAAAGCTAGCTTGTAAGGTAAGGATTGCCCAAGCTTTATAAGCACTACTTAGGCCATATCTCTAGACGATGTGGGACTAAACACACCCTCTCAACCAGCACAATGAAGGTGCTGGAGGCTGCAATGAAGGCAGCTCAAAGTTGCCGCAATTAAGGCGACTAGGGGCGGGACCGCAATTAAGGCGGTTTTCCAACACACCCCCTCACGCCCAGGGCAATAGGCCTGGAGCGTGGACAATATGGGTGGCCCAACAACGGATCTAGGATAGGCTCTGATACCATCTTGAAATTTGGGTTTGGGCCTAACTCAACCCAAAAGCTAGCTTATAAGGTGAGGATTGCCCAAGCTTTATAAGCACTACTTAGGCCATATCTCTAAACGATGTGGGACTAAACACACCCTCTCAACCAGCACAATGAAGGTGCTGGAGGCTGAAATGAAGGCAGCTCAAAGTTGCCGCAATTAAGGCGACTAGGGGCGAGACCGCAATTAAGGCGGTTTTCCAACATTATATGGTCAATCCATCTCGGTACAGATCTGTAGTAGGAGCATTACAATATGCCACTATTACTAGACCTGAAATATGTTTCAATGTCAGTAAAATGTGCCGATTTTTGTCAGCACCTTTCGATGACCATTGGAAAGGTGTCAAACAAATCCTAAGGTATCTTAAAGGCTCCATCTCACATGGGTTATTACTTAAACCAGCTATATTTGATATTAGATACCAGAGAAGTGAGAGAAGATAGAGATTGAGAGAAAAGCGAGGGAAACTGAAAAAATGAAATCTGATTCTGATTATTGTTAGTCTAGTTACATTGAATCATGCTATTTATAGAATAGTAAGTGTAACAGAATCCTAACCGCATGGCTGACTCAGCAGAGGACTGATCAGCTGCATGCACAGTACAATAGGCTAATCTACAACTCACTCTAGCATACCCTCTTACAATCCAAGGTGGGTGTACAAACAGAATTTACAATGCCTCTAACATACCCCCTTGTAAGCCAAGGTGGGTTTACAAGTGATAAATGATCTAGAACTCCTAAGTGTCTTCTCAGTTCTTCAAACCGTGTCTGAGAGAGGCTGGGTGAGGAGATCAGCCACTTGGTCATAGCCAGGAAGGTGACAAACAGCCAATGACTTGTTCAAAACCTTTTCCCTGACAAAGAAGTCTAGCTCCATGTGCTTAGTTCTAGAGTGAAGCACTAGGTTGTGAGAAAGTGAGATTGTACTCAAATTGCCACAATATACAACTGGTGTCAAGGTTTTGATGTGCAGCTCCTGCTGTCAAGGTTTTGTATTGGCTGCGAGCCCTCTGTACACAACTTCAGTGCTTAATCTGGCCACCATTGGCTGTTTCCGGGACCACAATGATATGAGATTTGGGCCAAAGTATATACAAGAACCAGATGTGGACCTGTGATCATCCACATCTGCTTCCCAATCAGCATCTGTGTAGGCCTGAATAGAGAAAGGAGAATTGGGAGGTGCTGGTTTGAGTACAAGTCCGTGAGTTATTGTGCCTTGTAGGTATCTTAGTATGCGCTTAACAGCCTTCCAGTGATCTTCAAGAGGCTGTGAAAGGCACTGGCAGACTTTACACACACTAAAACAGATCTCAGGTCGAGTGATAAGGGCATACTGTAATGCCCCAACAATAGACCTATATAATGAGGGATCATTCATATAGTTGCCACCATATTGGGACAACTTGCTATTGCTGACCATAGGGGTGGGAGACCCCTTGGCATTGCTTATATTTGCCTTGGCAAGAAGGTCCTGATATACTTTGATTGGGACAATAGAATACCTCCATTATTGGGCAAGTGTTTCACCTCAACACCTAGGAAGTAATCAAGAGTGCCCAGCTGTTTTAGAGCAAAGCTGGAGTGAAGTTTATCAATGAGAGCCGAGATACGAGAGGCAGACGACCCGGTGATCAAGCCTATCACAGTGCATACTTTGCTCACACTAGCTCTTTCTTATAACTGGCCGCTAAAGCAAATTGATGTAAACAATGCCTTCCTAAATGGCTATCTAGAGCAAGAGGTCTACATGACAAAACCTCCAGGTTTTGAGGCAGCTGACAAATCTCTAGTGTGCAAACTGACCAGGGCATTGTATGGCTTAAAACAAGCCCCTCGGGCTTGGCTTGACAGACTTAAGTCCACCCTTCTACAGTTTGGATTTTCAGCTAGTAAGTGTGACCCGTCATTGTTCATATATTCAACAAATGGCACTGTGATCTATCTATTGGTATACGTAGATGATATAATCCTCACTGGCAAATCTGTCCAACTAATTCAGAAGATGGTACAGCAACTTAACAGCACTTTTTCTCTAAAGTAACTTGGTGATCTTGACTTTTTCTTGGGAATTGAATTTAAAAAGCTGTCCCTCTTACTATCCCAACGAAAGTATATTCGGGATTTATTGGAGAAGACCAAGATGCTTGATGCAAAACCCATCTCTTCTCCTATGAATAGTGGCTGTAAACTCAGTAAACTGACAGAACCCTCTCTCTACAGATCAGTAAACACTGTTTGCTCTAACAACACTGATCATCCATGAATATACATGTGTTGACACCCCGCAACAAGATGGGGTTGCAGAAAGGAAAAATCGTCACTTACTTGAAGTTGCTCAAGCCCTTCTCTTCCAAATGTCAGTCCCAAACTCATACTGGGGAGAAGCACTACTGATGGCTGCCTATCTAATTAGTCGGATGCCATCTCGTATTCTAGGTAATATTAGTCCTGTTAAGTTTATGATCTCACACTTTCCTTCTATTCCTATCATACAGAGTCTTGAGTCTCGATTATTTGGCTGTGTTGTCTTTGCTCATGTTCATAAGCAGCAACGAACTAAGTTGGATTCTCGTGCAGTCAGGTGTGTCTTTCTAGTTTATGCACCTAACAAAAGATGGTGCAAATGCTATCATTCTTCTGGTCATAAGTACTTTGTCTCTATGGATGTCACCTTCCATGAATACGTGTGTTTCTTCACTCGCTCTCAACTTCAGGAGGAGGGCAGTAATTTGGAATCTGAGGCCGAGTTTCTCACCCTTGATCCTCGTCTTTTTGAGTCACTTGTCTCTGAGTCACCACCTGTTTCTATTCTTATTCCTCCATTGTCTTATGTTTTGCAGGAATCAACACCTTCAGCACCAGTGAAGAACAAAGCTAGTAAGCCAACATTGGTGTTTCGGAGGAGAGTAAAACCCAACCTGATCCACAACTTCAACCGTCCGAGTCGTAGGTAAGTACTGAAAATAATCACACCACTTTTGATTCTCAGATTTCAAATACTCTTGACCCAGATCCAGATGACTTACCAATTGCTTTGAGAAAAGGGAAAAGGTCTTGTGCCAAGTACCCTATTTCTCAATTTGTCTCCTCTAAACATTTTTCCCTGCAGCATCAGAATTTTATTACAGTTGTTGACTCTGTGAGAATCCCAGCATCTTTTCAAGAGGCACTAAAGGATGCAAATTGGGTCCAAGCCATGGATGAAGAGATGAAAGCACTTGAAAGGAATAGAACTTAGTAAATTGTTGAGAGGCCAGGGGGCAAGAAATCAGTTGGTCACAGGTGGGTCTATACAGTCAAGCACAAATCAGATGGCACTCTTGGTCGATACAAGGCAAGACTAGTGGAAAATGGATATACTCAGACCTATGGCAATGATTATGAGGAAACATTTGCTCCTGTGGCAAAGATGAACACTGTTTGTATCTTACTCTCTTCCTGCTCACTCTGGGTGGGACCTTCCCAGTTTAATGGCAAAAATGTTTTTTTTGCATGGAGACTTAGAGGAAGAGGTGTATATGGAGATTCCTCTGGGATTTGGACCCACTAGTGGAACAAAAAAAGTGTGTAGATTGAGGAAGGCCTTATATGGGCTTAAACAGTCTCCTCGGGCATGGTTCGGGAGATTAACATAAGTAATGGTGTACCTGGCTTACAAGCAAAGTTAAGGAGATCATGCATTTTTCTTCAAACATTCACAGGGAGGAAAACTAATTGTACTTCTCGTTTATGTTGATGACATCTGTTCGAAATTCGCCTTAACTGTGGTACTTTGTGCTGCCTTCATTGCAGCCACCAGCACCTAAGATGTGCTGGGTATTAGGGCTGTTTTTAGTCCCACATCGCTTAGAGATATGGCCTAAGTAGTGCTTATAAGGCTCAGGTAGTCCTTGTTAGCCATGGAATGGAATCCGCTGACCCATAAATGTGTTGACCACCGTCCACATTAATTAGTTATCTTCCACCATCCACATTAATTAGTTACCTTCCACCGTCCACATTAATGAATTCATGCATCTATCTTCCACCGTCCACATTAACTTAGGAAGTGACAATTGTAAATTAATAGATTTATGTGTTTCCTAGATCATGTACTTAGGGAATAGGTTTCACATTTATTTGCCTTGTAAACACTAGTTGTAATTAATATTCCAAGTGTATAAAAGTAAACACCATTTTGCTGTGTGAGCAACACAGACAATTCAGTCAATTGTATCATGGTATCCTTTAGGCATCTGTGAGTTCTTGGTTTCTTGATTCTTGGTCATTCAAAGCTTTTTTTTTTTTTGCTTATAGCCAACTATAGGCTCTCGGTTTTCTTGGTCCTTTGTTCATCAAGGATCTTGGAGTTTCATTTTCTTTTCTCAATGGCAAATGAAAACTTTTGTGTTCGTTTTAATGGGAAGAACCATGCGTCCTGGGAGTTTCAGTTTAGGATGTTCGTGAAAGGGAAAGGGTTGTGGGGCCATGTCGATGGCTCTTCTGTTGCACCCAAGGCCAAAGCTGAGTTGGATACGTGGGAGACAAAGGATGCTTAGATTATTTCTTGGATTTTGGGATCCATTAAGCCTCAGATGGTCAACAATCTGCGTTCTTTTATGACTGCCAAGGAGATGTGGGATTACTTGAAGCGCATCTACAATCAAGACAACAATGCCAAGCGATTCCAATTGGAACTAGACATCGCCAATTACAGTCAGGGTAATTTGTCCATTCAGGACTATTATTCTGGCTTCCTTAACCTGTGGGCTGAGCACTCTGCTATTCAACATGCCAATGTTCCAAAGGAATCGTTGGGTGCCATTCGGGAAGTTTATGAGGTCAATAAACGGGATCAATTTCTCATGAAACTCAAACCAGAATTTGAAGTCACACGGGCTGCCCTATTAAATAGGAATCCAGTTCCTTCTTTGGACATTTGTGTTGGAGAATTACTCCGGGAGGAGCAGCGCCTACTCACTCAAGGAGCACTGTCACGTGACAACCTTGCTTCCGATGTGGTTACTATTGCCTATGCAGCACAAGGAAAAAGAAAAGGGAGAGATATGAAGCAGGCCCAATGCTATTCTTGCAAGCAATTTGGCCACATTGCACGAAATTGAAGTAAGAAATTTTGCAACTATTGCAAACAACATGGTCATATCATAACGGAATATCGTACAAGACCCGCACAGCGACAAGTGCAAGCCTTTCATGCTACTGTCCACCCCTCTCTTGCAGGATCAAAGGGTCAATCCTCCACACCAACACCCTCCACGGGATCCAATACTGCTGCCTTGACTCCAGAAATGGTGCAACAAATGGTGCTCTCAGCACTTTCTGCTTTGGGCATCCAGGGTAAGCCTAACTACATCTCTCAACCATGGTTTGTTGATTCTGGGGCCTCAAATCATATGACTGGTACATCTGAAAATTTGCACAATGTTCGATCTTATAAAGGTACACAAACCATTCAGATTGTCGATGGTAATACTCTTTCAATTGATGGTGTTGGTGACATCAATTCTTCTTTTCGATATGTGTTTGTGTCCCCTGGACTTGCTTCCAATTTAATTTCCTTCTGGGCACCAGCTGGCAGATGTGTTAACAAAGGGCTTACCAACAGAACGATTCAGTCAACTTACTTGCAAGCTGGGAATGATAGAAATCCATTCACCAGCTTGAAGAGGAGTGTTGTAAGTATATAATATTTTTGTATATGTAGTTATTAGGCGTATATCCTGTATTTATTGTATTAGGCCCTTTAATCAGGGCCATTAGGTAGTGTGTAGCCTATATAACCTTATTAATACTTGTACTCATTACGACTTAAATATTATCCAATATATTTTTCCCCAATTTCAGTTCTCCATCTCTCTTTTCTCTCTTGCTTCTACTTCTAATAGCAGCGAACTTGGAGGGTTCCAATGTCGATATTCTGGGGTCTGGCCGGATGAGTGGAGGCCTCTCCGATCTGGGGACCCCGAGAGCAACTCCAGTGGACTTTACTTCGCAAACTTTTCTGTTGAAGAAGTGGTGAGAAAGAATATAGAAAATTTTGAATTTTGTACCGTTCCTAGGGTCCAATACTACATCGATCTACCACTTAACTGTTCACATTCCAATGATTAGAAACCAACAATTTTTCCCTTTGTGACTGTGTTATTGAAGGGAAGTATAATTATTTATTAAATTTCCTGTTCACAAGCCATTGCTTAGAGTTGCTGACAATAACAGCATAATATAAATATATTATATATATGACATAAAAAAATTATTAAGGAGAAAAGAAAGAAAGTATCAAATGGTGACCACGAACTTTTTGTTTTTGGATCTTATATACTATTACCTCATAGTTTGAGATCAGCACTTCCAGAATCCATTCAGGCCATTCCTCCATGTTTGTCAGACTGCTTCTATTTTCAGGATGACTGCAAGCCATAAATAGAAGATCCTGAAATCATACACAAACAAGCAGCTCAAAAACTAGGTCGTACAAACAGGATCTCAACTAGGAACTATATCCATAATTGGAAGTCTTACTTCCTCGGACTAAATTCTAAAGGAAAACTTTATATATGTCAGTGGAATATACATGGACATTCCTTAATGTAACTCTGATAAGACAAAAAATGAACAGAACTGCCAAAAAATGACCAGAAAGAAATCGAGAGATTCTGAATAATGAACCTTGAGATATGATACCGCCAAAGATTAATTATTCTATTTGATAAAAGAAGAAAAAACATGGGAACAAGGAATAAAATATAAATAAAGAGAGAATAAATAGTCTCCTTTCTGGTCCCTTTGCATGTTTGCCAGTGGGACACTAAAAGAGTCCAGGGGTTGAAATCATAGAGATGCTACAAAAAAGTCCAGAGAATGAGATTCCAGTTGGTCCTTTAAGTTTTAAAATTATTCCAAGTTGGTCCTTTCTGTCAACACCGCTATAAGAGTGTTATATTTCCGGCGTTAACCCACCAAAAACTAGGTATACCTGCTGGAAACCATTTCTATCTCTCTTTTTCTCTTTCTCTCTCTTCCTCCTTCCTCCTTCCTCCTTCCTCCTTCCTCCTTCCTCCTTCCTCCTTCCTTTGCTTCCTTCTCTTCCTTCTTCCTCCTTCCCTAAAAGTATTTCTTCTTGATACTTGAATTAGGAGATTGGATTGTAAATTTTCAATTGTCAAAATTAATTTGGGGGTTAGTGTTTTGTTGGGGGATTTGCTTAATGACTATTGTAATTGAGGGGGTTTACTTGGGTTATCTAATTTTGCCATGAATTCGAGTTTGACAATTTGATTTAAATCTGTTGCTTTGAAGGTAGATTTGAAGGGGAAGGATGGAGAGAGAGAAAGATAAAAGGAGAGATAGACACGGTTTCCGACGAGTATACCCAGTTTCCGGTGGGTGTACCCATATTTTGGTGACTTCACGTTGGAAAGCTAGCACCATTATAATAACGTTGACGGAAAGAACCAACTTGGAACAATTTTAGAACTTAAAAGACCAAATCCGAACGAAAATTAAAAAAAGGACCAAATTCAAACCAAAAATAAAGTTAAGGGACCAAAAGTGTAATTTAGCCAATGATTTTTCATCTCTTTTACCAAACTTGGGGAACTTTTATGTCCATCACTTTCCCAAAAATCTTAAAATATGCCCAATACCAAATGCCACCTAAGATACAGATTAACAAGACCCAACGGGTTAAAACAAGAAAAAGAGGGGGGAAAACTGCAATTCATCATGAATTGAAATAAGAGAAAAATGTAGGTTATAACAAGCTATCTAGTGATTAATTTTAATTTTTTTGCCAGACTGAGCCAGATTGTGGGAGAACAGGCACGATTCTCTACTTGAAAAAAGGGGGTTAGGAAATTGTCTCGGTTTCACCAGTTTTCAGATCTTAAAACAAAGACATACATAAGCCCCAAAAAAATACAACAAATAAATATGTAAAAATAAATTCGAATGACAAGTACATCCATGAAGAAGTAGGATTCATTCAGAATTTCAAATACATAAATTAATCAAGTCCAAAATTAAATTAAATGATATTGCAAACATCTCATAAAACGAATAAAATACAATCTATAAACATTAGATGCTGTTGTAAATATATAATATGTAATTAGCAGCTTTTTGTATTAGGCCCATTAGTCAGGCCCATTAGTTAGAGCTTAGACTATATATTTAGATTAGTGATTGTACTCTTGACACAATCAATAATATTGAGAATACTTTTTACACATGGTATCAAGAGCTCCCGATCTTTGGGGTCTTGCTTCCGCAGAAAAACCCTAGCCGCCTTCATTGCGGCCCCTCTTAGCTGCCTTCATTGCAGCGTTTGGCACTGTCATTGTGCCCTTATCAATCACAGGTGTTATCACCAATTATTGCTCATTAGTACTGCTCACCATACTGTTCACGCGAGTACTGTTCATCGGTGCCGCTGTCACTGTTCACGGATACTGTTCACACGGTACTGTTCATCAAAGACGCTGCCACTGTTCACGCGATACTGTTCATCGCGCACACTGTTCACACGTCACTGTTCATCGCTGTCGCTGTCCACGCAGGCACTGTTCATCAGATTGATTTTTTCTCCTTTATATGGCAGAAACTGAAGTGAAAATCTGTCAGAATGACTTGGATCGTTTGCGGACCCTTCTTGACTCTATCTGTAAGCCTTCTGGTTCTTGTTCTCTGGCAATGACTGGTAAGAGTTTTTGCTCCCGCTCCTTTACTGCCTCTGGTACTATCCCTAAGGATGCTTGGATTCTTGACTCTGGTGCCACTGATCATATGACCTTCCATTCCAAATTGTTCTCCTTTTATACCTCATCTTCTAGTATTCAATCTATTACTGTTGCTGATGGTTCTCATACCCGTGTGGTTGGTTCTGGAAATATTGAATTTCAATCTTCTTTAAAACTAGAAAATGTGCTTCATGTTCCCAAACTTTCCAACAACTTGATCTCTATTCATAAACTTACTCGAGACCAAAACTGTGCAGTAACTTTTTTCCCTTCTCATTGTGTTTTTCAGGATCTTGCCACGGGGAGGACGATTGGAGTTGCTAAGGAACAGGGAGGGTTGTACTATTTGTCTGATGAAATAAATGGTCAGAAGGTGCTGTCTTCCTGCTTCCAGTCCGAGTCTCACTCTCCTGTATCACAGGTCTGGCTTCAGCACAAGCGTCTTGGACATCCTCCATTTTCTCTTATTAAATCTATGTTTCCGTCTTTGTTTTTACAACAATCTGTTGAGTCTTTTAAGTGTGATGTCTGTCAGTTTGCTAAACACCATCGTGTTTCTTTTCCTTCTAGTTTTAATAAAAGTGCTAAACCATTTGATCTTATACATTCTGATGTTTGGGGACCTGCCCCTATTTCTAATATTTCTGGTGCGAGATGGTTTGTTTCCTTTATTGATGATTGTACTCGAGTAACTTGGATTTTCTTGATGAAGGATAAATCAGAAGTACCCCAGCTTTTTGTTCATTTTTATCATATGGTCCAGACACAATTTGGGAAAGGCATTAAAAGATTACGTTCTGACAATGGGAAAGAGTATGCCAATCATAGCCTTTCAAGCTTTAATAGTAAACAGGGCATCATCCATGAATTTACATGTGTTGACACCCCACAACAAAATGGGGTTGCAGAAAGAAAAAATCGCCACTTACTGGAAGTTGCTCGAGCCCTTCTCTTCCAAATGTCAGTCCCAAAGTCATATTGGGGAGAAGCATTATTGACTGCTGCCTATCTGATTAATCGAATACCATCTCGTGTTCTAGGTAATGTTAGCCCTGTTCAATTTATGCTCTCACACTTTCCTTCTGTTCATATCATGCAGAGTCTTGAGTCTCGGGTATTTGGTTGTGTTGCCTTTGTTCATGTTCATAAGCAACATCGAACTAAGTTGGATTCTCGTGCAGTCAGATGTGTCTTTCTGGGTTATGCACCTAACAAAAAAGGGTACAAGTGCTATCATCCTTCCAGTCGTAAGTATTTTGTCTCTATGGATGTTACCTTCCATGAACATGTGTCGTTCTTCACTCGCCCTCAGCTTCAGGGGGAGAGTAGTAATTTGGAATCTGAGTCCGAGTTTCTCATCCTTGGTCCTTGTCTTCCCAAGTCACCTGCTGCTCAGTTACATGTTCCTCAGTTACCTATTCCTGAATCACCTGCTTCTGAGCCACCTGTTTCTGAGTCACCTGCTTCGGAGTCTCCTGTTTATGGTTTTGTTCCTATTCCTCCTTTGGAATCTGTTTTGCAGGAATCAGCACCTTTAGCACCAGTAAAGAACAAAGCTAGTGAGCCAATATTGGTGTATCAGAGGAGACAAAAACCCAACCTGGTCCAGAAACAACTTCAACTGTCCGAACCGGAGGTAAGTATTGAAAACAATTTCCCCACTTCTGATTCTCATATTTCTGATACACTTGATCCTAATCCGGATGACTTACCAATTGCTTTGAGAAAAGGGAAAAGGTCGTGTGCCAAGTACCCTATTTCTCAATTTGTCTCCTCTAAACATCTTTCCCTGCAGCATCAGAGTTTTATTACAGCTGTTGACTCTGTGAGAATCCCAGCATCTGTCCAAGAGGCACTAAAGGATGTAAATTGGGTCCAAGCTATGGATGAGGAGATGAAGGCACTTGAAAGGAATGGAACGTGGGAAATTGTTGAGAGGCCAGGGGGCAAGAAACCAGTTGGTTGCAGGTGGATCTATACAGTCAAGCACAAGTCAGATGGCACTCTTGATCGATACAAGGCAAGATTAGTGGCAAAGGGATATACTCAGACCTATGGCATCGATTATGAGGAGACGTTTGCTCCAGTTGCAAAGATGAACACTATTCGTATTTTACTTTCTCTTGCTGCCCATTCTGGGTGGGAACTACACCAGTTTGATGTCAAAAATGCTTTCTTGCATGGAGACTTAGAGGAGGAGGTGTACATGGAGATTCCCCCAGGATTTGGTCCCACAAGTGGAACAAACAAAGTGTGTAGATTGAGGAAGGCTTTATATGGGCTGAAACAGTCTTCCCGAGCATGGTTTGGAAGATTTACAAAAGCAATGGTGTGTCTGGGCTACAAGCAAAGCCAAGGAGATCATACACTTTTCTTCAAACATTCACCGGGAGGAAAAGTGACTGTACTTCTTGTTTATGTGGATGATATTATTATTACAGGAGATGATCCGGTAGAGAGACAATTGCTCAAGGAAAAATTATCTGCAGAGTTTGAGATGAAGGACCTTGGGAAACTTAAGTATTTCTTGGGGATTGAAGTGGCCTACTCAAAACAAGGCATTTTCATTTCTCAAAGGAAATATGTGCTTGATCTTTTGCAGGAAACAGGCAAACTTGGATGTAAACCTGCAAGTGTTCCTATCAAGCAAAATCATAGAATGAGCACCGAAGAGGAGAGTGCCAAGGTTGACAAGGTCCGATATCAGAGACTAGTGGGGAAGTTGATTTACTTGGCACACACTAGACCAGATTTAGCATATGCAGTCAGTGTTGTGAGTCAGTTCATGCATGATCCAAGGGTGAGACACTTACAGGCTGTAGATCGTATTCTGCAGTATCTCAAAGCCACTCCAGGGAGAGGACTTTTGTTCAAAAGAGGTGGAAGCTTGACTATGGAGGCTTATACTGATGCAGATTATGCAGGTTCAATGAGTGATAGAAGGTCTACATCAGGCTATTGCACATTCTTGTGTGGGAACCTTGTCGCTTGGAGAAGTAAGAAGCAAAATGTAGTCGCTAGATCAAGTGCAGAAGCAGAGTTTAGAGCCATGGCACAAGGAATCTGTGAGCTATTGTGGATGAAAATTGTGCTTGATGACTTGAAGATAAAGTATGAGGGTCCTATGAAGTTGTTTTGTGACAATAAATCGGCTATCAGTATTGCTCATAATCCTGTTCAACATGACAGGACAAAACACATTGAGATAGACCGACACTTCATCAAGGAGAAGTTGGATAGTGGATTAATAACAACAGCCTACATTCCCTCTGGGCACCAACTAGCAGATGTGTTAACAAAGGGCTTGCCAACAGAAAGATTCGGTCAACTTACTTGCAAGCTGGGAATGATTGATATCCATTCACCAGCTTGAGGGGGAGTGTTGTAAATATATAATATGTAATTAGCAGCTTTTTGTATTAGGCCCATTAGTCAGGCCCATTAGTTAGAGCTTAGGCTATATATTTAGATTAGTGATTGTACTCTTGACACAATCAATAATATTGAGAATACTTTTTACACAGATGCATATTGTCGAAAATGAGAACTGTTAAGCTAATACCTGAAGTGCTCTGCTCTGAAGAGGCCTAGGTGCAAATGGAAGGGAATGCAAAAGCACCAACAAAAGTTGTGAATGCTCAAAGCGATGACCAGAATCATAGAAGTTCAGCCCATCCTCTGACGAAGAAGCGTTGATCTGAAATGGAAAGAAAGAAACCCAAAAAAAAAAAGGAAAATTAAAACATCAGCTAACCAGGATAATATTGCCATTTAGCAATTTGATCAGCTAATAACATTTAGCAATTTGTTTCCACAACAGACAATCAAAATGGCGTGAAAACAAAAAGTTGTAGTCAGTACCTAACAAAGTGCTTCTTCCCTAGATTGAGTAATGAGAAATTAATTCAAGAAACATGCATGGCTACTATCACAAGATTTGAGAATCAAATTTAGAAGGCAGACACAAATATAGAGGAATATTACTTAGCAGCTTAAGAATGACATTCTCCAAACACCCCGAATGAAATATAAAATGCTCCAAGAATCATGAGCAATTACAAAGGTGCAACTTGCTCAAATTTCATGACCATGTAATGGGGAGACATGGTAATAATAATATCTACAAATTGTCACATAACATAGATATACATAAAACCAAAAGGACACAAACCAAGAAAGAAAAATTGAATTTGCCCATTTCATATATTAATTGATAACTGCAGAATACAATGATCGTACATAGCATGTTGGTAGATCGATATAAATAATTTTATATAATCCAGTCAAAATTGAGAACTATAAATTATGCTCACATGTACATATGCAAACACGTTTATAGTCGTCAATAATGTGAAGTTATGCAGAAATGGCAATGATATTGCAGATAGAACTTTTGTAAAATAAAAAATATATACATCTAAAGAAAAGGCAATTGTCCTTTGCACAACAGTAAAGGAATAGCTGCCACTAATAAGTGTTTCTATTGGTATATGGAGTGGGGATATGGTGGAAGAAGTTTGCCATACCGAAGCAGCCAACAAAGCTGTGTAAACATTGTCAGTCATTAGCCTGTTGGGTGCTGCTTGAAAAGCCTTCTGCAAAGCATAGAGTAGAAGAGAAACCTTGTCTTCAAACATGGAACCACCTCTGTCTTGGAGTCCAACACCCAAAAGGTTGCTTGTTGTATCAGGACCATCACGGGAACCAAATCTCAGATGTCCTGAAGCTACTAAAGCACCTAAGAGACCTATGATCCCAACAACAATACCATCGCTTTTATCAGCATTGTAAACATTTTTTCTAGCATTATCAGCACTAATGGATAGACTTATGCCTCCCAAATTCTTGACAGAAGGAATTTCAGAGGTAAATGTCATCCTGTCAATGTTAATATCAGGAGAACTAGGATCAGGGCTATTGCCACTATCAACAGGTTGAGACCGTTGGTCGTCGTCATGTAAGATGGCTTCGATTTTCTCCTGTGATCCTTGACCATCCTTGCTTCTTTCCGTAATTTCATTACTACCACCAACCTCAGTTTCTTTCAGTTCAGGATTCTTTGACAATGATTCCAGGACACCACTATCTCCAGCTTTAGCTTCCCTCTGGAGAAGAACAAGAAGAGTTTCTACCCCACCACATGCTAAAAATGCTTCTGCAAATGCGTGAGCTCTAGATGTATTTGGCAGGACAACCAACCTGTAGAAGAGATGCAACACCCTCGCAACCTGGAAAACACAGAATAATGAATACAATTTTGTTTAGATAATGAATTAATAAAAACTTAAAATCGAATCAAAGTATTATAAGTTAATGTAAGATTTTCAAACCTCAAAAGAACCACTTAAGATTACTGATAGCCAGAAGGATGTGGATTACATGCATTAATCTATTGTAATCTAACATAACATACAGCAGAATTAACATATTATCCTGCAACTACTTCCAGTATTCATCAAGGTAAGTCTTTAACTAGTTAATTGGTTAACAAGACTAGACCTTGTGATCCAATTTACAGCAGAGATCCCCCAGCACATCTTCTGGTGCTTAGTGTGCCGTACAAAAGGCAGCCCAGTGTGCGGTTCCCACCAATGTGGGGTTTGATAAGGATAAGTATGCAACCTTACTCGCGTGAGCAAACAGGCTGTTACTGTGACTAGACCCCATGGCAACCAGCACAAGGATACAAGGCAGCTACCTACCTTCCCAATTTACCATGCCGAGCATGAGAACTGCACGCTGAAGTGTCAGTAGCTGAAAGAAACTAGTTGATAACCACTATTATTGTTGAGATCCCACATTGACTATAGAAATGACCAAAGTAGTCCTTATAAAGCTTGGGCAATCCTCACCTCCTGAGCTAGCCTTTTGAGTTGAGTTAGACAGACCTAAACCCCAAATCCTAAGATGGTATCAAAGTCTATCCTAGATCTGTTATTGGGAAGTTATTCCACCCACGATTCCCCACACTCCAGATGTCCAATCCCTAGGCGTGAGGGGTTGTGTTGAAATCCCAATTCGACTAGAGATATAGCCAAAGTAGTCTTTATAAGGCTTGGGCAATCCTCACCTCTTGAGCTAGCTTTTGGGGTTGAGTTAGGCCTAAAGCCCAAATTCTAAGAATTATCATAAAACAAAAAGATGAAGGCCTTTTTCATATAACAATAAGAATCTATCGAGAGATATAAGATATAGAATATTGGTAAAAGCAATCCTCTAGAAAACAGAAAATAAACAATGACCAGAGAACGCCATCCAAAACAAGAAATATCAAATACATAGCAAATCCCCGAACCTAGGTAATTCCCTAAGGTTGTGTTTGGATGGGGTATTTTCAAAATTCCAAGGAATTTGAAATGCAAGGTAATTCAATTACTTCAATTGAATTACTTTCATTTCAAAAATATTTTTTTTGGATAGGGTAATTCAAATACCTTGTATTTTAAATTCTTTGTTTGGATAAAGCATTTCAATTACCTTCAATTACATTTTTTTTAAAATATTACTTTAAAAAGTACTTTGTCGGGGTCGACGCCCCCCGCCGGTGTCCGGGGCCGGCGCCCCCACCGGGTGTCCAGGGGTCGGGCCCCCTCACCTGGTGTCCGAGGACTGGCGCCCCCGACCGGGTGTCAGGGGGCCGGTGCCCACGACCGGATGTCCGGGTGCGAACGCACGCCACCGGGTGTCCGAGGGCCGGCGCCCCCCCACCGGTTTGATAGGGGTCGGCACCCCCACCGGGTGTCCGGGGGCCTGCGCCCCCTCACCGATTTGATAGGGGTCGCCGTTCGGGGGCTGGTGCCCCCCACCAAGTTTCCGGGGGCTGGCGCCCCCCCCCCCCCCCCACCGAGTGTCCGGGGGCCGATGCCCCCCACCTGAGTAAGGAGAGGGAATTTCGAAATACCACCTCTTTAGGAGGTATTTCAAATTCCTCAAATTTACCTTAAACAAAATACCCCCATAAAATCCCTTGATTTCTAAAATCATTTATATTTAATACCCAAACAAAGCATTTTAGAGTGAAGTATTTTAATTACCCTCTTAAAATACTTCACCCTCTACAAATACCTCATCCAAACACACCCTAAGGGTTTGTTTGTGAGTTATTTTTTGGAGGGGAGGGAAAGGAAATGAAAGGTTTATTAGAGACCCTTCCTTGTTTGTGAGTTCTATTAATTGGAGGGAAAGGTTTTGGGGATTTTAATAAATCCTCCATTCTCCTCCTCAGCCCACTTTTTTCATTCCCCCATTTTGGGGTATTTTGGAGGAAAAGTAATTGAAATTACAAATTTACCCTCATCCATTTCTTAAAATTTACACTTTTAAATAATATTACTTGTGTTAATTTTTCAAATAAGGTTAAATTTGTAAAAGTATGTCAGAAACCCTCCATTTCCTTCCCCTCATACAATATGCACTCCCAAGTAAGGAGAAGGATAATACCCTCCTTCTCCTTCCTTCCCTCCCCCTTCCTTCCCCTTTGATTCCCTCTCTTTCCTTTCCCTTCAAACTTGCAAACAGGGCCTAAGGGTCTGTTTGATGGACAGGATAGGGAAGACAGTATAGAATAAGCTATCATATCCTACTTTAATTTATTGTTTGGTGAACCAATCGGATAGGAAAAGGTTATCCTATCTGACTCCTTAGTTAATTTTCTATCCTATGGGAGGGGTTGGGTTAGAAACAAATAGGATAGGATAATAATTTTTTTCCCCATCAGCCCTCACCCCAAATTAAATTGTCTCTCCCTCTTAGAACTTGGGTTTGGGCCTAACTGAACCCCAAAAGCTAGCTCATAGGATGAGGGTTGCCTCTACTTATAAGCACTATTCAGGCCATATCACTATCCAATGTAGGACTCTCAACACACACCCCTCACACCCAGGACTGGACATCTAGAGCGTGAAGTTTGCAGTAGTGGACATCTGTAAGTGGCCCAACGGATCTCGGATAGGCTCTGATATCATCTTAGGATTTGGGTTTGGGCCTCACTCAACCCTAAAATCTAGCTCATGGGTTGCCCCTACTTATAAGAACTATCCAGGCCATATCACAATCCAATGTATGACTCCCAACACTCCCTCTAACACAGATGATACAGCATGTTGGTCTTCGAGACTTGATCATTTTTTATATTCAATGAATAAAATAAACTCTTTAAATTATATTTTTATACATTAAAGTATTTGTGTCATTTCAATTATTCAACTTCTAGAAATATTACACATGGACATTGCTCACACTGTTTTCAACCATGAGTAGAGATATATGATTCTCTATTCTAACAAAAAGATATCAAAATTGAAAACAAGCCAACAAATGAAAAAGCACTTTTTATAAGTAAAGAGAAATAAAATGACAATGTAAAGCACTTTTTAATCAACCGTTTACTAATTACAGGGTGTGACTTATGTGACAATTTGTACAAAAAGTCAGAAAAAGAAATATTACAAGTTATTGGGAAAAAGCCAAGTCTCATATTGACTAGAGATAGTGTCTAATAAAAGCTTATAAATAGTGGGCAATCCTCGTCCTATGAGTTAGCTTTTGGGATTGAGTTAGACCCAAAAATCTAATATGGTATCAAAGCTATCCAAGATCCATTATTGGCCACCTACCATATTATCCACGCACCAAGCCCAATAGTGCTGAGCATGATGGGGTTTATTGGGAAAAACCAATGTTTTTAAAACCGAACTGGCCATTAAACCGGTGAAGACACTGGTTCAAGGTTCAATTGTCTAACCGTGGTTGAACCGATAATAATTAAATAATATTTTTAAAAATTTTAATATAATATATATAGTAATATTAAGATTAAGATAAATTTTAAATTCTCATATTTTATTAACAAAATAAAAGATATATATTTTTGCATTTTATGTTAATAAATTAACAAAATAATCCTTGTATTTGTTCTCATGAGTGTAAAAAAAACTAATTTCAAGGAGAATCAAAAAGATTTCTTATTATCTTTTTGGTCCAACTATAAAAAGAAAAAAGAAAAAAACTGAAGCTAGGCTACTTTAAGCCCATTTTACATTAAAAAAAAAAGGCTTTGGATTAGATAAGGATGGACCCAAAACCCAAACCCATTTATGCTAACAACCTAACACAAACGGAGTAGTAACCCTAGCTCTCAATCTGTCTTCATCAGCCGCCCCCTCCCCTCTCACCACTTCTCTTCTTTTTCGTTATTCGCACGTTCTGTTTTTTCGCCGGAGGAGACCATCACCGCTCACATGAGAGAAGAAAAGGGACTTTGCCTCTGATCGTGATTTCGGGCTCAGACGTTGCCTCTGGTCGTGATTTAATGCTCTATTCTGTTACTTCAGTAGCATTTGTTGTCTTCGTTACCGAGTGAAATATGAGAAAAAAGGAAGCAAATTGATGGTGTTATGCAAAACGGTCAAACCGGGTCGGTTTTCGACGGTTTTCCCGGTTCTGGCCCGGTTCCGCTGGTTCCCAACCGGTTTCTTCTTTGGGCAGTTTCACGGTTGTTCCAAACCGGCTACCTGAACGGTTCCCGGTCCAACCAATTGAACCGGCCGGTCCGGCCCGGTTTTGACAACAGTGGGAAAAACCCAAGTTTTGACTAGAGGTAGTGTCTTCTAAGGCTTATAAGTAGTGGGCAATCATGATCCTAAGAGCCAGCTTTTGGGATTGAGTTAGGCCCATAAATCTAATACAAGTTAATTTTCATATAATTTTTTAAGTTTAAATGTATCAAATGTCAAACATATATTAAACTTTTTTTTTTATAAAAAAATATGTAATTCTGATATAAGGGTAATTTTATCATTTTAATTTAATTTATATCATATCTTGTCATTATCTGGTTTACCTCAAACCTATGATGCACAGACTCTGGCACGGACACCGCGACACGACACGTACTCCGCGACACGGCTAATGTCAAAAGCATAGGACACCGGGACATCAATATATATATATATATAATATATATATATATATATATTCACCTTCTCAAAATAAAGTTGTTAAGCTTTACAATTTCATATGATAATGACCCTCACTAAAAGAATACTAAAAGATCTAATTTGGGGTTGGTGACCCATGATTTTTTTAGAAAATATTTGTCGCAAAAATATTTAGGGTTGATGACTCATGATCTCAAAATGCTAAGTTGACTTTTTTTAAAAAAAATTATAATAGGAGTGTCCGAGAAGTGTCCAAGCCGTGTCCGAGAGGTGTCCAAGCTGGAAAAAATATTTTTTAATTGTGACACCGCAGAGGGGTGTCTGACACATGTCCAAGGCATGTCTAAGAAGTGTTGGTGTCCGAGACGTGTCCGACACGCGACACGGCACTTCAAAGAGGTGTTTGTGCTTCATAGCCTCAAACAAAAGATAGGATAACATAATACTATCTAATGGGTGTGCGCATCAAACGTTGGATAGGATAAGAGCTTATCTTGCTCATATCCTATTCTACTCTTATCCTGCTCTCTTATCCTATTCATCCTATCATATCTTGACCACCAAAAGAGCCCTAGAAGAACAAAAGCATTAGCTGAATGCCATACGGAAGTAGTATCTGTCACATAATAAAGAAATATTGGGTTTCTAAATAACAAACTTTTAGTAACGTGAAAAATCAATTGACAACTGATGTTATCATGCAATTAGGAACCACAGAAGAGCCACAGAAAATTATAGTTTAATATTTTATTAAAAGACAAATTATACTTTCTGTTCCAGAGAAATGTGCCTAGTCCTTTTGGGGGAAGCTATTCTCACAGACATTCATCTCATAAATAATCTTACTCGGTTCTTGGGGTTCAAGAGTCTGATGGACATACTCTTAACATTCTACCTGGACCTACACACTACAAATAATATGGTACATATAGTACCTCTGATCATTGGGTGTGTGTCAGGTCCATGTCCACAGACAAAGCAGAGGGAAACTTATCCAAGGGCTCTAAATATGCCTTTGTAGGCTATTCTTCAACCGAAAAAAGGTATAAGTGTTATCATCCTCCGTCCAAAAAAATATCATGTCTCAATGGATGTCACATTGAATGAGCAGGAACCTTATTTCACCAATCTTTATCTTCAAGGGGAATTCACCAAGGGAAAATAAGGAAGATGTATGGGTTGATATGCATTACTTCCTCTATCTGAAGATCCTCCTTGTTAATCAGTTTCCAGTTCTAACCATATTTGTTGGAATATCTCATTTACCATTTCACCGTCCACATTTATGCACCGTCCACACCGTCCAAATACATCCACCGTCCAAAGTTGGAATCCACCGTCCAAAGACTACCGTTAAGAGTTTAGGAAATAGCTATTGTACTTAATTAGTTCATGAACTTAGGAAATGTTTAAGACCTCAGGGAATATGTGCCTCATTTATTTGGCTTTGTAAATTGTAAGTTGTATTTAATTAGTCTAGTGTATAAATACAAGATATCTATGCTGTGTGAGATTAACACAAGCAATTCAAAAAATATATATTTTCTTTTTCTCTCTTTCAATTTGGTATCAGAGCTCCCGACCCTGGGAGTCTCTGCCTTTGTTTTTCCGCTGCCTCAACCTTCATTGCTGAGTGACCCTAGGTGCCTTGCCTTAATTGCAGGACCTGTTCTGTCTTGTGCCTTCATTGCACGTTCAGCACCTTCATTGTGCTTTATCTTTCTTAGTTACAGTACCCAGTTACGGTACCCAAAGTCATCTTCACCGAAAACCCTCTTTGTTGCTGCCTTCATTGCAGCTTGTGTTTTTTACACCTTCATCACACTCTTGGTTGTTATCGCACCCAACCATCATGTCTAACACTGAGATTACCAACATCTCAGCTATCACCCATTACTCTAGTAAGCAGTCTTGCACTTCTTATGGTGTAAATGGTGAGAATCTATGTTCTTTATTTTCTCATGCTTCTGGTACTGCCCCCGAGGATTTTTGGATTATTGATTCTGGTGCCATCACATGACCTTTTGTTCTTCTCATTTTTCATCGTATCAAATCCCCATTGGTAATCATCACATAACTGTAGCTGATGGCTCTCATACATCAGTTGCAGGATTTGGTAACGTGAGTTCAGGCCAATTTCACTTGTTGGATGCATGTATAAGATTGTGGCCAAGCTTCTTGCGGGCAGATTATCTAAAGTTATGGACACAATAATATCAGGCAACCAGACGGTGTTTTTGAAAGGTAGGAACATCCTAGATGGAGTGGTGGCCGTAAATGAACTTATAGACTATGCCAAGAAAAAGAAGAAGCCTTGCATGCTTTTTAAAGTGGACTTCGAGAAAGCATACGACTCAGTTAGTTGGGAATTTCTAGATTATATGCTATCTAGAATGGGGTTCCCAAATAAGTGGAGATCGTGGATAACAGTGTGTCTACATTCGGCTTCAGTCTCGGTGCTGGTGAATGGAAGCCCAACAAAGGAATTTCCCCATGTCTAAGGGGATTCGTCAGGGAGATCCAATTGCCCCATTTTTGTTTCTTATTGTTGCAGAAGGTCTTGCGGGGTTGATCCGAAGTGCGGTGGAGAAAAATATCCTAACTGAGTTCGCCATTGAAGGCAGAGAGCATAGGATTGGAGTTTCCCATATACAATACGCAGATGACACAATTTTGGTAGGAGATTTGACAATTCCAAATGTGCGGGCTGTTAAAGGAATCCTGAGGGGTTTTGAACTAGTTGCTGGATTGAGGGTCAACTTCCACAAGAGTGGTTTGATAGGTATAATGGCAAATGGTGGGATCATTGAACATGCATCAAACATCCTAAACTGCAAAGTCAGTAATCTTCCAATTAAGTTCCTAGGGATTTTGGTGGGGGCTAACCAGAGGAGACTATCAACATGGGTGCCTCTCATTAACTCAATACAAAAGAGACTTTTAGGTTGGAGGAACAAATACCTATCCTTTGGAGGTAGGGTAATCCTGCTAAATGTTGTCCTTTCTGCTCTCCCGGTTTACTATCTCTCAATGTACAAAGCACCAAAGAAGGTTTTGAACAAAATCACACAGCTGCAGAGAAGGTTCTTGTGGGGTGGGAGTGAAGAGTGTAGGAAAATATGTTGGGTAAAATGGGATGTGGTATGTAGGTCTAGAGAAGAGGGGGGGTTAGGAATTAGGGACATCAAATCTTTCAACCTTTCACTACTAGGGAAGTGGAGATGGAGGTATTTCACAGAGAAAGAGTCAGTATGGTCAAGCATCCTTAGGGTGAGGTATGGGGTTCCTTCTTCTTGGAGGAGCCAGTGGTGTGAAAAAACGAGTGAGGGAGGAGAGGCTTCTTTATGGTGGAGTGATTTGGGTAAATTAGAGGGAGGTGACACACAAAAAGAGGGGTGGCTAACTGATGGGATTGCTAGGGTAGTAGGATGTGGGAGCAGAATTTCCTTTTGGAATGAAAAATGGGTAGGATTGGATGCTTTGTCTATTACTTTTCACAGGTTATACAACATTTCTTTGATGAAGGAGGCAATGGTAGACCAAATGGGCAACTGGAGGAATGGAGTGTGGAGCTGGAATTTACTTTGGAGGAGAAGGCTATTTGTTTGGGAGGAAGAAATGTTGGGCGAAATGATGAGTGTTCTAAATACATCAACACTAAGTGTAAATGTGGAGGATAGTTGGTGTTGGTTGGGAATTCCAAATCAGGCATATGCAGTAAAATCAGCATATAAATATATAACTGAAGTGGAGGTAGGAAACGAAACTGCTTTATTTAGGTTCCTTTGGGAAAAGGGTGTTCCTTTAAAAGTTGGTGCGTTTTGTTGGAGATCTATTCAAGATAGAATTCCTACAGGGGAGAACCTTCTCAAGAGAGGTGTGTCATTTGGAACTAACCCTTCATTATGTAGTTTCTGTGGAACAGAAACAGAAACAACCACTCACCTTTTTTTGTATTGCAAATTCTCTTATTTGGTTTGGATGATCATCTATAATTGGCTGGGCATTGACACGGTATTGGCAGGGGATTTACAGAATTTGCTTTTACAACACAGTGGACTTCTCTATGCAAGGGGTAACACAAAAGTGTGGAGAATGTTTTGGTTTGCTACAATTTGGTCGCTTTGGTTACACCGTAACGAAATCATCTTCAAACAATCTTCTCTGAATGTGGAAAAGGTGTCAGACCTCATAAAAGTAAGGGTGTGGACCTGGTTTAAAGCTTCAACAAAGAGGGGCAGCTTTTCATTCACTGATTGGTGCATTAATCCTATCTGCTGTATCAAATCTATAGGCTAGCTATGCACCACTCTTCGTCAGGTTTAGTTTTTCTATTTGGCTATGATTTCTTAATCATATCCTCTAAAAACTAAATTTCTTAGTTTCGGTGTAGCTAGTTTATGGGTGCAGACTGTCATGCATGTGGGGGGGGGGCCTTTTGGCTTGTAAATAGATACTTATACTATGTAATGGGTTTAGAGCACCCCTAGTGCTCCCTATAAATACTAATTGGCTTATCAAAAAAAAAACTTAGTCCTTTTCTAAATTTGCAAAATGTGCTTCATGTTCCTAAACTGTCATCTAACCTTCTTTCTATACATAAACTTACCAAAGACCTTAATTGCGCTGTAACCTTTTTCCCTTCTCATTGTGTATTCCAGGACATTACTACGGGGAAGACGATTGGAGTTACCAAGGAACAGGGAGGGTTGTACTACCTTGAGATGGAAACTTCAGATGGATCTGGTGTGAAGTTGCAACATTCCTGCCATCAATCCAAGTCTTGTTCCTCCCAAATTTGGCTCCAACTAGGGGTGGACAACGGGCGGGTTCGGTCGGTTTCGGGCCGAAAAAATCCAACCCGAAGAAAACCGAACCCCTAAATATCTAACCCATTCCCGACCGTTTGTGCCATCGGTTTGAACGGGTCGGTGAATCGACGGGTCGGCGGGTACACGGGCGGGTTTTCACGGTTTTGAAAAAAAAATGAAGCATGAAGAGGGGAAGACAGAACATCCAAAGAAATTGTTTCCAGATTTACATATCAGTGACAACCAAGAAAAAAAAGACATAAAACGTAACAAAAAGGTTGAAACTTTAACAGATCTGCAAGTGTCTTCTTCCTTGTTGCTCAGATCTGCACTATTTTGCTCAGAGAAGCATCAGCGGCGAGGAACTAGGGGATCAAGCGGCGACGATGAGGGGAGGGAGCCCGAGCTTCGACGGCGATGAGAAGGAGTTTCGATGGTGGCATGAGGGAGACATGCACGAGCAGAGGCGAGGGTTTCGACTTCCACTGGAGGACGGTGTTGGCTTGTGGGCTTGAGAAGAAGAGAATGAAGAAAAATGAGAAGATGAGAAGAAGAAGGATTTAGAATAATTGAAGGGTTTCTCACGTTTTCGGAGTAGAGAGAAGAATAAAGGTTGCTACAACAGAGCAAAGAAAATAAAAAGAGGGGTAACGGGATGGGAATACGTGGAGTCAGTACAATTTGCATTTTTTTTAATCATGATATATGATATATTAGTGTGTTTTATTTGAAAACATGATAATATTAAATTATCAATATTCAATGCAGAGTTCGTGAGTTATACTCTACTTGATGGACGTGCACTTTTATTGATGTTTGATGAGGTGTTAATTGATCAGACCTGCACTCTCTTGGGCAGTGGGATGGGGTTACGGGAATATGTGTAAAATAAAAAGAGAGTGAGATATGTACCGGTCGGGTTCGGGTACCGATGGGTTCCTTTTTACCACACCCGAACCCGCCCGACCAAAACCGTGTGTAACCGAAGTTTAAATCCGATGACCCGTGTATCCGAAGGGACCCGCCCGCACAGCTGTTTCACCTTCCGGGTTTTTTGGGTTTCGGTCGGGTCAACTATTCTTGTCCAGCCCTAGCTCCAACATAAGCGTCTTGGGCATCCCCCATTCACTCTACTTAAGTCCATGTTTCCTTCTTTGTTTCTGAATGAATCTGTTGAGTCCTTCCAGTGTGATGTTTGTGAATTTTCCAAACATCATCGGGTAAGTTTTCCTTCAAGTGCCAAGAAAAGCGATGAACCTTTTTCTCTTATTCATACTGATGTTTGGGGTCCTACTACTGTTCCTAATATTTCTGGTGCAAAATGGTTTGTTTCTTTCATTGATGATTGCACTCGTGTCACTTGGATATTCCTGAAGAAAGATAAATATGAAGTGTACAAATTATTCACTCAGTTTTATCAAATGATTCATACTCAGTTTGGAAAAAACTATTAAACGCTTGAGGTCTGATAATGGTAGAGAATATGTGAATCAAAGTCTTTTTACCTTTCTTAAAGAACGAGGCATTATTCACGAACTCACATGTGTTGATACTCCCTAACAAAATGGGGTTGCTGAAAGAAAAAACAGACACTTGCTTGAAATGACCAGGGCATTGTTATTCCAAATGTCAGTTCCAAAGTCATACTGGGGGGAGGCTGTTTTAACTGCTGCTTATCTAATAAATAGAATACCTTCTAGAGTTCTTGGGGGTGTTAGTCCTGTCCATGTCATGAAATATGTTTTTCCCTCTGTTCCTATTATGCAAAGTCTTGAATCTCGTGTCTTTGGTTGTTCTGTATTTGTTCATATTCATCGGCAATATCGAGGCAAACTTGACCCTCGTGCCATTAAATGCATTTTCATTGGTTATGCTCCTGATAAGAAGGGGTATAAATGTTATGACCCTTCAAGTCGTCGCTTCTCTGTCTCCATGGACGTAACTTTTCAGGAAAATCAGCCATTCTTCACTACCTCTCAGCTTCAGAGGGAGAACAATAATGATATTTTGGAAGCTGAGATTTTTTCTCAAGATAACGACATACTCTTGCTTCCATCCATTGATATGCCTTCTGAAAAACAGGAACTAGCACCTTCTGCTAGCCATCCACCTGAAGTGATTGCTCGAACTAGAGCCAACTCACCTGAAAAGGTGTATCAACGGAGAAAACAACCTGAACTAATCCAACCTCAACTCCAAGAGTCTGAACCAGTGGTAAGTAATGGTAATACTGATTTGCATTCTTCTGAACCTGATACTTTACATATTCCATTAAATACCTGTGAATCTAACCCTGAAAATGATGACTTGCCCATTGCATTAAGAAAAGGGAAAAGGTCTTGTGCTAAGTACCCTCTTTCTCAATTTGTCTCCTCTAAAAATCTCTCCTTGCAGCACCAGAGTTTTATTACAGCCATTGACTCTATCAGAATCCCTAAGACAGTTCAAGAAGCATTGAAGGATAAGAATTGGGTTCAAGCTATGGATGAGGAGATGAAAGCACTTGAAAGAAATGGAACTTGGGAGATTGTTGAGAGGACAGGGGACAAGAAACCCGTTGGTTGCAAGTGGATCTATACGGTCAAGCATAAAGCAGATGGTACTCTTGATAGATACAAGGCTAGACTCGTGGCAAAGGGATACACTCAAACCTATGGCATCGATTATGAGGAGACATTTGCTCCAGTGGCAAAGATGAACACTGTTCGTATCTTACTCTCTCTTGCTGCCCACTCTAGGTGGGAACTACACCAGTTTGATGTCAAAAATGCTTTCTTGCATGGAGTCTTAGAGGAAGAGGTGTACGTGGAGGTTCCCCCAGGATTTGGTCCTATAGGTGGAACAAACTAATTGTGCAAATTGAGGAAGGCTTTATATGGGCTAAAACAGTCTCCTCGAGCATGGTTTGGAAGATTTACAAAAGCAATGGTGTGCCTGGGCTACAAGCAAAGCCAAGAAGATCATACACTTTTCTTCAAACATTCACAGGAAGGAAAATTGACTGTACTTCTTGTTTATGTTGATGATATTATTATTACTGGAGATGATCCAGTTGAGAGACAACTGCTCAAGGAAAAATTATCTGCAGAGTTTGAGATGAAGGACCTAGGAAAACTGAAGTATTTCTTGGGGATTGAGGTGGCCTACTCAAAACAAGGTATTATCATTTCTCAAATGAAGTATGTGCTTGATCTTTTGAAGGAAACAGGCAAACTTGAATGTAAACCTATAAGTGTTCCAATCGAGAAAAATCACAGAATAAGCACCGAAGAGGAGAGTGCCAAGGTGGACAAGGTTTATCAAAGACTAGTGGGGAAGTTGATTTACTTAGCACACACTAGACCAGATTTAGCATATGCAGTCAGTGTAGTGAGTCAGTTCATGCATGATCCAAGGGTGAGGCACTTGCAGGCTGTAGAACGTATTCTGCGGTATCTCAAAGCCACTCTGGGAAGAGGACTCTTGTTCAAAAGAGGTGGAAGCTTAACTATGGAGGCTTATACTAATGCAGATTATGCAGGTTCAGTGAGTAATAGGAGGTCCACATCTGGCTATTGCACATTCTTGTGTCACCTTGCTACATGGAGAAGTAAAAAACAGAATGTTGTTGCAAGATCAAGCACAGAAGCCGAATTCCGAGCTATGGCTCAAGGAGTTTGTGAATTGACTATGGATGAAGATCATTCTTGATGATCTCAAGATCAAGTATGAAGCTAAAATGAAGCTCTTTTGTGATAACAAGTCAGCCATTAGCATTGCTCACAATCCAGTTCAGCATGATAGAACCAAACATATAGAGATTGACCGACACTTCATTAAAGAAAAGCTTGATAGTGGGTTGATTGCCACATCGTACGTCCCATCAGAACATCAACTAGCTGATGTGCTAACCAAGGGTCTTCCTAAAGATAAGTTTCAAGATCTATCTTGCAAGCTGGGAATGATTGATATCCATTCTCCAGCTTGAGGGGGAGTGTTGGAATATCTCATTTACCATTTCACCGTCCACATTTATGCACCGTCCACACCATCCAAATACATCCACCGTCCAAAGTTGGAATCCACCGTCCAAAGACTGCCACCGTCCAAAGACTACCATTAAGAGTTTAGGAAATAGCTATTGTACTTAATTAGTTCATGAACTTAGGAAATGTTTAAGACCTTAGGGAATATGTGCCTCATTTATTTGGCTTTGTAAATTGTAAGTTGTATTTAATTAGTCTAGTGTATAAATACAAGATATCTATGCTGTGTGAGATTAACACAAGCAATTCAGAAAATATATATTTTGTTTTTTTTTCAATTATATTCTTCATAGCCAACTGAAATCAGTGCCTAGACCTGAACTTTTGAATGAAACATAACCTGTGCTCAAAAGACCACACAAAAAATAAATTCTGCTCTTGGAAATGTGAAATACCACAACAGCAAGGTATTTAAGAGGAGGAAGATGGTTGTTCCTAAACCTGTGCAGGCCCCAAGAGTCCAACTCGAAGCCTTTGTGTGAGAGTTGTAAATAGTTAGCCTAATCTGTACTCAGTTTGTGTGCGCTGTAAAAAAGCTGGCAGATACTTTATCAAAGAAAAGCTGGACAATGGATTAATTTGTACGCCCCATGTGACTACACAAGGTCAATTTGCTGCTGTGCTTACCAAAGGATTGTGTAGCTCGGCATTTCAAAATATTGTATTCAAGCTAGGAATGGAGAATACCTATTCACTAGCTTCAGGGAGAGTGTGGAAAAACATGTGTGGTCTGTGTTATTTTGTAAGCCCCATGTCACTACACAATGTCTATTTGCTGATGTGGTTACCAAAGGGTTGACTAGCTCAGCATTTCAGAATATTGTATCCGAAATGGGAGTGGAGAATACCTATTCTCCAGCTTGAGGGAGTGTGTGGGAAAATGTGTGGTTGGTGTATGGTTAGTGTTGGATGAAGTGGCTGTCTAACTCTTTGCGATGTAGCTAGTGTACCTATGTTAACAAGGTTCATTACTTTTGTGTCCATATTAGTTGTATCTGACTAGATTCATCGTGTATAATCTAAACAGTTCTTTATTAGCTTTTACTAGCATCGTGTATAATCTAAACAGTTCTTTATTAGCTTTTACTAGCATTTGTTTATCCTAGTTTTTATGGAAATCTCCCTAGTATATTAGTGAATTCTGATAATTGAGAATAGATTAATGAAACCCATATTTTTCAATCTTTGTGATCTTGCCTAACTATTTCTTCATATTGCCCCCACAAAAAAGAAAAGAAGCAAAAAATAAATAAATGTCTCCATATTTTACCTGATTACGTTGTGGACAGTCAACCATGAAACCAAGCAAACACCGGACATCATCTGAGGCAAATGAAGGAGATCCTGCCACAATTAGAAGTTCAATTACCACTAAGAGCTCATCAACCAAAGCATTGATTTCACCCACAGGACGTGTTGCCCCAGTTAGAGAAAAAGTATTCAACGAGTCAATTTCAGGAACAGTCCAATAACATGTTCTGCAGCCATCAAGAAGCATCTGGATGGCATTGGCATCTCGCATTACTGTTGACTCAGTGAAAACCATGTCTGCAAGTGATGATATGAGCTTCTTTTGTATGCCATAACTACACAAACTCCAAATTTTTAAATCTAACAACAGTGTGGTGAAGAGTTGCACTTTAAGTGTATGGTTGATCTTCTGAGAATGACAAAGGGAGACAACAGCGGCAATGAGTTCCTCATCTCTTCCACCATCATGATTTCTAACATCAAGCGAAGATAAGGTTTGGAGAAGATAATTCAAAATTTTTGACAGAATCTCAGGCCCTTTGCCACGAGACAACTCTTCATTGTTCCTTGGATGTTGAATAGCCATGGATATAATTCGAAATATTGGGGCAGCAAGAGATGTGGTGGCTGAAGACATGGGCAAATCCCCTTGTTGTGGTTCCAAAGTATGCTCGAGTACATTGCTTATTGTTAAGGGAAGCAAAGACAAGGGACCACCATAGGCCATTGCCCACAGAGCATCCACAGGTCGCATTCGTGTTGCAACATGGACTTGCCCGAGAACCTCAGCTGGACGTCGAAGCATTCCTGAATCATGATTAAGGAATCATATGAAGTATTATGCAGCAAATTATTCATAGCTTGATGCCTAAAAAAGATTTTTTAATGTTTGCCATTAAATATATGTAGTTATTTAATAAACAATATTTATTTTATTAAATAAGGAAATATTTCTTGAGATCAACGCATTTGTGATAAAACAAATGGTTGGTTGTGCCATAATTAAACACTGGTAAGAGATAAAGAGAACCATCATTGATCAGAGGGATAGGCTTACACTCTAGGACTATTAAGAAGATCTAGAAGGAATGAAACAAGAAAGGAATTACAATTAATGGTTAGCAGCTTTGCTAATCTATTGTGTATTTGTAAGACTAAAGCCAAGAAAGAGAGAACTGTATACAAATAATAATCAACCACGTGATATCCTCACAAGACAGCTTTATCATGAATGGGTGTTAGAGATAGGTTTCCATTGTATTTGGGCTTAGACCCATGTTAGTCTAGACGACTTAGCTAGTCATTGATAGTTGTACTTTCTGTCAGTTAGTTACTCTCATAACTAACTCAGTCATCAGCATATAAACTGATGTGCTCTCTGTAATAATTCAGGATGAATATTCAGATTCAGTTTCAATTCCTTTTCTCTCCAATTCTCTCTGGTTTCTCTAACTCTGAAAGAAGCAGACACCGGTAGCCAGATCCAGTGCCGAGGCCGAGTACAGAAGCATGGCCATTCTCTCTGCCGAGATACTATGGATCCAGTACTTACTAACAGAACTGAAGATCAAAGTGCAGACTCCAAAAATTGTGTGATAAATAACCTCAGCACAGTTTCTCCAGCACATAATCCAGTGCTGCATTCCCACACCAAGTATATGGAACAAGATATCTTTTTTGTTCGTGAAAAGATGCTGAATCATAGCCTCATTGTATCACATGTTCCAGCTCATGACCAATGGGCAGATGTTCTTACAAACCCTCTCTCTGAAGCTCGATTTACTACACTCAGAGACAAACTCAGAGTGTTTGACAAGCTCTGTCTTGCTCAACCACCTTGGGTTTGTATGAATGTTAGAGATAGGTTTCCATTGTATTTGGGCTTAGGCCCGTGTTAGTGTAGATGGCTTAGCTAGTCATTGATAGTTGTACTTTCTGTCAGTTAGTTACTCTCATAACTAACTCAGCAATTAGTATATAAACTGATGCGCTCTCTGTAATAATTCAGGATGAATATTCAGATTCGGTTTCAATTCCTTTTCTCTCCAATTCTCTCTGGTTTCTCTAACTCTAATAACGGGCCAGTTAAGAATAAGTCTATTCCTTAATGAATTCCATAACATTACCCACCGATTGATTTAATTAATACTCCCTCCGGTCCTTATTATAAGAGGCAAATGACTATTTTTTTTGTTCCAAAATATAAGAGACATGCATGTATTTTGACAAATATTAAATGCTCATTTCCAATTTTACCCTTATTTATAATAGGGTTTATATTTACGAGACAGTGCAACTTTCAATATAAGTAGGTTTGTTTATTAATTATTGAAGGGTTAAATTTGTAAATTTATATGAATATTAATTACAAATAGCTTATTTCAATACATTTCCTTGATCTGTGTGTTTTAGGGTTTTGCCTCTTATATATAGGACCAGAGGGAGTATTTATTATAAAACTTTTTATATTTCCAAAGTCATCATTCTCTGCACATAGATTAAGTTACTTTTCTTCCAGAGAAAAAAGATCCATTGGGTTTGAAAATTTAACTTCACATTTTTTATACTAGAAATAAGAATGCAATTTTCTATGTATGGATAACTAAACTTAGTGCAAGTTCCTAACTATTTTGTTTGTAATTGTCAAAATTCAAATAGTTGTTGAGTTATATAGTCTAAAACAAATGAAAATAAAAATTTACATAGTGTTTGGTTGGAGGGAATTGAAGGGGAGGGATTTTTTTAAATCTTTCATGTTTGGTTCAACTTTTGGAGGGGAGTAAAATCCCTCCTTAAGTCAATTTTGGCTCCCCTCCAATATTGGGAGGATTTGTTGGGGGGGGGGGGGGGGGGGGGGGGAATTTTAAAACATTTTACATGCATTGACTAAAATATCCCCACTTGTCTATTTTGAAATAAATATAACGGTTTAAAAGTAAATTTGTTTTAAAATCCCCCCCGCCAAACCAAACATGAAAGTGTTATTTGCCGTCCCCTCCTTTGAACCAAACACAGCTTTAGATTAGAGATAAAGAACAACAGAAAACAAAGAATTATTGTAGAAAGCACCCTGGTAATAAGCAACAAAAAAAATTACACTAAGAGATTAAAAAAAAACAACTTGTGGTGCTTACAAATTCTGAACCACAAAATAGTAAATTCCTTCATATAAATCTATAAACTAACCATCAAAGATTATTTAACAGTTACCAGGGGCCTTCGGCATGAAAACCAACATGCATTTATGCAGTGCATAACAATTCAAATAATATCATTAGAAAAAAATGGACAGAAATTGTCTAACCAGCAGCTCCAGAAGGTGAAGCATCTGGACAGAAACGGCCACTAAGCAAACTTGGATGATAGAGCAGGTGAATGCAACCTCCAATTTCTGCATCCAAAAGAACACTTTCCTCTGCCTTGCTCTGCACATGTGCATTTGTAGCTAGCCATGGTAGCCCCGCAGCATTACCAAAAGAAGGCAATATATCCCCACCTCTAGAAGCCAGGCGTGCCATTCTTTCTGGGCCAATTGGTTCCTTGAAGATGTAAACAGGGCCCATCTCAGCAAACAACGGGCATTGACGACGACGGCATTGCAAACCAGCCATAGTAGGAGGAGGGTTAGTTCCTATGCAGCAAAATGCAAGGGATTTGGAAATTCGAGGGAACTCAAAAGGACGACTTTCATATAACGATCCATCTACATATAACCTAACTTCACTTTCTGATTTCCCAAGAATTCCATGCTTGCTTATATGTTCAAGACCAATGAAGTACCAGCATTGTGGTTTGAAAGCGTAGGTAAAATGCAGAGAAGACTTCTTTCCCTTTCCGCTAGCAGTTTCAACAACCAAAAATTGAGCATGAAAATAAGCCTCTATACCCTGATTATCACCAGATAAAAAACTGAATAGCCGTGGCATGTGTGCTGTACCTTCACCAGCAAGCGCACTAGCTGCAGCAGCAGCCGACATAGCGGATGATTTCCCTGACCTAGCCGCTGCAGCTGCAGCAATTGCAGCAGCAACTGTAGCTGTATTCAATGTGTCTGCAAATGACTCAATGTAGATCCATGTTGCAAAAGCATACCCATTGATAAATGGCCAACGGCTTTCGCCTGGACCAAGCAAACCAGAGCTTTCACCGTCAAACTCAAAGGTGCAAGCTGGTCCTCTTGACTCCTTTCCACTTATTGCTTTCTCCAATGCTAGCATTAATCGTGGAGCCCAAACTGTGGTAAGGGTTTTTGTGATGACTTGAAACCATGTATGAAGATCACTAACACTAAGAGAATGGCCAGCTAAGTATTGTATGCAGTGGCACAAAGGAGTCCCATCCCACCTCATTTGCCCATTTAAGCCAACATCCACTGTAAATATTTTCTCTGCTGTTCTCAACAATACTCCTAAAAGACCAGCCATTGAGCACATTGCTCTGTTTCTAGTGCAAGCCCGCAATATGGCAAGTAGTCCCCGAACCATCCGTGTCCTTGGTGACATGACATGGTCAGTATCACCTGTGTAAGGAAGCCAAGGAATAAGTTCACCTGCTACAATGGCAGCCCGGGAATTCAGCATTACACTAGGAGGATTATTATCTTCATCCTCTTCGAAACTTTCAACACCACCCATTGTTGCAAGAAGTGAATCTACTATTACAAAAGACACGCCATCCATTTCTTCACCACTCTCAAAAATTTCTACCCCACTTGCAACATTCTTCAGCTTATCCATACCTTCAGGTTTCCCCATAATAGCAGAATCAACTAAATGCAGTAATTCTGGAGACACATTCGGCTTAGCATGCTTTTGCCTAGGCTTTGGTGGAGAATCAACAGTTGAATATCCAGTAGAATCAAGACTATATGATGAGGCAGACTGCATGATGGTGTGACCTAAATGCCCCTCTGACCCAGGGCTATAAGAAAGACTATCATGTTGCATGTCAGAACCTGGGGGAGAATCATATTCTATTAAGTACGTCCCAGACAAATATTGAGAATCCTCTGCATTTCCACCAAATGTGTGTTGTATATTATCAGAACCTGATGATCGGTTTGAATCCCCATAGTCATTATTCTTGTCTTGATCTTTCAAAGATACTTGCTCAAACTGGTCCTCATCCATAGTTGTAGTTGCACAATCAATGCTTTGTCCTTGCACGAGTCCCCTTTCATCTACATGTTCAACCCCGATACTGCTTCTAGCATTTACATTTTCTTCATAAGAACTCTCAATGAATTGTTTTACACCACTATCTACTACTTCGTGAGTATTTAAGTCATTAACAGATATTTTCATCTCTTTTGGTTCTTCCTCATCTTCCATTATGTTATTTCTGAAGACGCTAACACATATTCCTTCAAATTATTGAAGCCCAATCCACCCACAAATAAAAATGAATTAACGAATTCTACACACACACAAAAAATCAACAGACTAGAATATTAAAAATTTGCATATCAGAATGATCAGTACAAAGTATAACTAAAGTACCCATGCGCTTTGCTAAGGATGGGAAAAAAAAAAGTTAATTTAAATTGTATATCCTCAAACTACTTGGGAATTTTCAAATAGGTCTCTATATTTTAAAAGATTGTAATAAGTCCATGAACACATAAAAAAAATTATAATTGGATCCCTCATAAACTTTTTCGTCAGGATTTCATTAATTATCTGTTAGGGTTCTATTAAGTTAATCCATTCACTTGTCATTTGTAAGTCCCTGAACTTTTGAAAAAATTCAAATAGGTCCCTATACTTTTTAGGAAAATTCAAATAGATCCGTGTACTTTTTGGAACCATAACGAAACCCTAATAGAAAAGTGTATGAGGGCCCCAATTACAAACTTTCTATATGCTCACAGACTCAATTACAAATTTTCAAATTACAGGGACCTGTTTGAAAATTCCCAAATAATTCAGGGACCTACAGATTAATTAGACCAAAAAAGAATGGATTTACATACATTCACCAAAAACAACAACAAATAACAAGCAACAGTGATTTTTTTGGCAAACTTTTTGAAAGAAAAGACATTATGTCAATTTTCAAACAAGAACACTATATCTAAAGACAACAATCAGAAAGAAAGAAGAAGGAGTTTCCAAAAACACATATAAAAGGAACCTAAAAGAAAAGAAATAATAAAGGGGATTGCACCGGTACCGAAGTTTCTTTCCTACGTAATAGTGACCTGATGACTTGTTAGAATTTAATTACTGTCAATTTGGTTAAGATTCTCATTGCCGCAAACAGGAAAAACACAAAATCTAATGCACCATTCACAGTTTCCAATAGCATTACAGTGTTGTTATTTGAACATCCGAGAAATGTCGGACACCATATAAAATACGACACGTCCGGAATTTAATTTCCGGTTCGCATGTCTGAAAAAAATTGTACCTCCGGAAACTAAATTCCGGAAGCTCTAAACACATGAAACTTCATTTTACACATCCGGAAATTAAATTCCGGACATAAGTTTCATGTGTTTAGAGCTTCCGGAATTTAGTTTCCGGAGGTACAATTTTTTTCAGACTTGTAAAAAATCACATGTCACACCTCATTTTACATGTCCGGAAATTAAATTTCAGTAACTCTAAAAATATACGAATTTTCATTTTACACCTCCGAAATTTAATTTCCGGAAGATATACGATGTCGTGACATACGGTATCGAAATCAGGTGTTCAAAAATCATTTCCGATAGCATTAATAGGAAAGAACTTGTCTCCTCCTATTACTCAACGCGCATTAGCCGTAATATCTATCTAATGAGAAATGAGCAACACACTCTTTCTCGTACTCTTCTTAATATACTCTCTCTTATTGGGTCATATGTCACACACTATCCTTTTTTCTAATAATAAGGGAGAGTGTGTTGCAAGATATGAAAGAGTGTGTTGCTAGCACTATTCTCTATTGAATACAAACAAGTATTGAGTCGTTGGTTAACTAACCAAATAAGATTCCTCTAAAATGAGTTTGTCTCTAAAGTGAGCAAGAAAGCTTGTATCTACACTTGAAACATTTAGTAGGTTAAGATCTCTATACACTTTATCCGATGCACTCTCACTAGCTCACTTTAGAGGCAAACTCACTTTAGAGGAGTTCCTTTCCTAACTAACAACCTATAAATGTTCAACAACTCATTATGCAGCTGCATGAACTCCTGACACTGACACACACACACTCTACTAGAAAATTCACCAACTTACTCGACCAGCTCGAACAATAAGTGCATTGACTTAAATTTGAGAATGAGATTTACAAGAAGTAACGAAAGTAAAGTGAACAAGTTTGAAGCTCAAAAGTACTGACACTGAGATCCACTCCACTATCTATCTAAGTTAATGTAATCCTTCCAAACACAGAAAATCTAGAAAGTCATGTTCAAATGTGTTCCTCACAAAACCAAATAGAACACAACAGTATGCAAAATAAGCATTTGGACCATCCAATCCAGAAAATAAAAGTCGTTTTGATAAAAACGCAAAAAAGAAGTTCGGGATCTTGCTCAAACGACAGAATCAAGTAATCGAACGACTAATTTAGTTACAGATCCAGAAATAGCAGATCTCTTCTTCGGAACACCGCGTGCATTAACGCGCGATTCATAACGAAACATGTAAAATGAAGTAGAAAAAGAGAATGTTTCGAGTTTGGTGTACCTTCTTCTAGAAAATCCAAGCTCGGAGTGCCGTTCAGATTGAATCGTCAAGTTCCGATCGACGATTCGATGGAGGTGAGAGAGGAAATGGATAAGAAAGTGCAGAGAGAGAGAGAGAATCGGAGATGGAGAAAGAGAAGGCGAATTGGGCGCGAGAGAGAAAGAGAGAAGAAAGAGTGAGAAAAACAAGAGAACAGAGGTTCGCGTTGGTGCTTGCAATGTCTGCTATTTGGTTCAAAGTTTATAAACGTCAGGGTGCGTTTGACGCAAGAGACGGTATAGCACAGTAATGATAGTGCACAGTACCAGTTGCTGAGGGATAGCTAGTTTTTGTTTTTTTAAGTTTAGCATTTAGTCTTGTAATTCCATTATTTTTTAAATTAACTCTTTCTACCAAGAAATTATTGAATTCTCACCTTATCGTGTTTATATGCATTGAAAGTTTGGGCATAATGCATGAAGTGGAGAAGTATTTTGAACAAAATTGTGGAATCATGTAATAAAATTTTATTTAATTTTGTTTATGAATTATCACATGTAAATTATTTTTTTGACCTGTAATTAGTATAATATTTCATTTGTGTAATTAGGATATACATTTGAATAACTTTGGCTGGATGTAATTACTCTAACATCAAATTTTTTTTTTTTTTGACATAGAAGGTAGATAGAAGGATATGTATAAAATGGTTTAATTGACTATTTGGACAAATAAATAAATTTGATTAGTGACGAAAGAGCTAATTAGAGGCAAAAGGTGTCCTGGTGAATATAAATTTGATTGGCCGATAAATTTGATAGTCCCCTTTCACACTTGTAAGGCAAAAGATAATGGAGTTTTTCACTATGCAGCACGTGGAGTTTGTGGTTGGACCGCTGGTTTCAAAGGAAACCTATTGTAGCCTCCATGACGGAATGATATTGAACAACTACTCCTGTGACCTAAAAGATATTATTAAAGACACCCGACCAATAGGAGATGAGGAGCCACCTCCAAACGTGACAATTCGGTCCATGGAGGAGCTGGAAGACAACCAACAGATGAGAGGAAAAATTTCTGGTGCACCATTGTGCCTATGGAAATTCAACGAAATCTTTGGTAAAGCATAGTGAGATTTGTTGTTAACAAAGGGATTGCAGTTAAATTGGAATAGTTAATCTCTCTTTGGAAGGGAATGAGAATGATTATATTGTAATGAACCTGAAGTTAGTTATGCTTTTATTATGTTGTTTGTTTCTTTTATGCTTTTATTATGTTCCTTAATAACAGATGGATCAGCTTCCTTAATAGGAGATGGATGGATCTTCTTTTATGTTTTTCTTATGTTGTTTGTTTCCTTTCTACACAACTTATTATGTATTGGATCCTTCTAATTCATTATTATATTAACCAAAAAAAATTGACATACTAATTAACCTTGATATTTAATGTGTTAGACACTATTTGGGCTTAATTGATGGGCCTTAGATACATTTTATAAAAGGAATTGCTATTCACACCTTGTTTTTTTACTTCTCATACCTTTCCCATCTTTTTTAAAAAATTTCTTAATAAAAATACCCCTCACTCTCGTCTTATACCAACGTACTCATTACCATTTTTCACATCTCCCTAACAGAATTTAGATTCTGTAATACAAATAATTTTTTATAAATTCCGGAATTTAGATTCCATAATACAAGTGGTATGATGTTTTAGAGGGAAACCTACTTCCATATCGTGACCTCAAGATGTTTTATCTTTTATTTGGTTTTCATGTATTTTAAAAAAATGTTATAAATGGATCTTTGATTGCATAAAGGAGTTAGTGGAGGTGTTTATCACCGATATACCTTGAATTTTTAAGTCTAGTCATTTTGATAAATAAGGATATAAACCAAACTTAACAAAAAGTACAAATGTAAGGTACGTAAAATTACTTTTCAACAAAAAGGAATGTAAAATGGAGAGATAGAGAAGGGGGAGGGGACGAGAGGGGGGAGGGAGGGAGAGGGAGGGAGAGAACATAAAATTATGTTAGAGATAGAGTATTTATTTAGGGAGACATAAATGTGGGTATTTTTTGTTTTTGTTTTTATAGTTTGTCATTGGACGACTTTTTGTCCCATGGTTTAGCAAGGGACAACATTTTGAATTTTTGTGCTGTCCTTTATACCATTTTTTGTCTTGTCCTTAAATTATGTTTTGAATCAAACATGGAACAAGGGCATTTGTGTTGTCCAGTCCCTTGATTTTTAGCAAATCAAACGCACCCTTATTTTATGCATTGAGACCGTCATTCCTCCAGAAAAATCCAAGTCAAAGATTGAAGATATAGTATTATATCCAAACAAGAATGACCTAATTTCAAATAACTATGCATCTAATTAATGTGATAAATGAATACTATGATAAATGAATACTATGTAGGTCCAATCTCAATCCATACTCCATGACTTTATAGTTTGGGAAGCCTCGGGTCTGGAGTCCATGCCAGATAGTGAGGGTTGTAACACCCTCTATTCTGCATGTATTTATAAAAGCATAACATAAAGGAGATAAAATAAAAACATGCATATTATTTCATAATAATAAAAACCATTGGGCAGAAGATACCACATTGTAACAAAACATCTCAACGTGGAAATAAAACAAGTTTTAAAAGAAAACATAACCATAAAAGAAACTCAACTCCGATGTCACATTACAGAGTTGATATAACCAAAGTCCGAAAACATCTCGGATAAACAAACTAAAAACTGTGAAAACCTAAACTACGAGTAGCGGCTCCTCAGAGTCACTCCTCAACTGGTTGCTCACCGTCCTCTGCATAAAAGATTCATGCCAAACAAAACAATAGAAAAATGGGGAGTAAGAAACATGTATAAAACACAACGGCAAAGGAAGCAGTTAGCAAGATGAGCATACATCACAATCAAACATGTTATAACATAACAACATACATAACATATTCATATCATTCTCATCATATCAACAACGTATGCTATGCGGTGCAGGACTACTCCACTACTTTGTTATGCATGTGGATCCAATCTACCTCAGGAAGTCAACTTCGGAGTTACATATCTACATTGGCCAATAAGCACCAACGCCGGCAATTCACCAAACCATGGGTGAACCCCTTGGATAGCCGATGTACCTTATTCTCGGATGCACCACCATGGGGGGGCCAGATTCACCTAACTCTCAGATGAATCACCGCGGACGGCCAGATCGCCTTACTCTCGGACGACCTCCCCTATGATGAACATCCCCCCTAACATCTCCAACGCGTGAATGCATGAGCAACAACGGCACGCAATCAAACAATCACCACCTCCGCTTTGGTCACAAGGCACCAAAGTTTTATCACCATCAACACCTCGACCAATAAGCATCGAGGCCCCCTTGGCCAATAAGCACTAAGGTTCAACATCAACAACACCTTCACTAATAAGCATCAAGGTCCCCCTTGGCCAATAAGCACCAAGGTACAACAACGTGCGGTAACACATCGTCACCATCTTAATCATCTTAATGTTTGTATTTAATTATCTTTGTTAAGTCTTCATTGAATTATCTATCTCGTATTTACTTCGATTGGTTTCTTATTACATCATTGAGAACAATTTGGGTGAAACCACGCTTGTCCCTATTTCAGCGTCTGTTCTGTTTAGGGGAGCACGGTCGTGCTCACTGGAGCATGGCCGTACTGTTTTTGGGCAGAAAGGGTTGGGAAACCCTTGCTAAGCTTCCCAAGGCATTCAAAGATCTATCCTATCGGTTTTTAACTAACCATCAATCATTAACTTGTTATTCTCATTTAATATTCACGTCTTATCATTATTGGAAATTAATCCTTAATTCCAGCTTCATTATTAATGTCCCTAAAACGCTCATGAATCATTCCTATGGTCTTGACTATACCTTTAAGCAATAACCTTGCCTTTCATTACTATAATTCATGTCTTATGAACAAAAGGGAAATTAATCATTTAATTCCAAGTCTTATTAACATTAATCTCATCATTAACCATATCAACAACCAAGCACATATTCATGGCATGGCAACATCATTATCAACATCCAATCAAGGCATAATCATCATCAATAACAGTTCACAACTCAAACATGCTAAACACATAAAACATTGATAATGAACATATAACAAACAAACATCATTTAGGCAATTAGCAAGCAATAGGTGAAGTTGACACAGGCAAACACAAGAAGGGGGGGTTGAATTGTGTTTGTTAATATTTTTGGAAAACAGCCTTTTCAAAATAGATTTTCTCACACAAAGATAGAGAAGCAGAATAAAGCACACAGAGAAACAGTCTTTTGAAAGAATAACAAATTCAAGTTCAAATCCCCACAGTTAGTATAAACACGTAAAACCAAAGAGATAAGGGATTAGAAGATTCACACAAGATGTTTTATCCTGGTTCACTCTCTTCCAACCAAGAGCTACGTCCAGTCCCTTCTACTTGAAGGATTTCTCCACTATTTTCCAAATAGATTACACCAAGTATTCAACACCTCTCCAGGCTCACAAGTATTTCTTTCTTACCAAGCCTCTTCAGGCTCTACCTCTAATAAAGAGTTTTGATTTCTTTGATCTTCTAACTCACTATATGTGAGAATGTGAAAGTTTAAGATCAGATGAATATTATAGCAATATTCAAACTATGATATTACAGACTTTTGCTTTTTGAATGAATAAGAGAGTATTTGCTCGCAAGAGATTTCTTGAGATTTCTTTGTATGCGCAAAAGTTGTTTCTTCAAAAGCTTTAGTCTTCTATTTATAAGGTCCTTGATCTTCTCTTCAGCATCTTCAACGGTTGTTTTTGAATTTTCCGTTTAGTAATAGAATCAACCAAGTAAATATCCGTTGAGACTCAGCTTGCTCGTGGCCTTTGTACTATTTGACAAATTCTTGCATGTAATGGCACACCTCTGAGCAAAAGCAGCTTAAAAACAGTTTTGCCTTCCTTGTACAAGTTCCAGCTATTTCAGCGTAAAAGGTGACAGGGTACACAACGTTTTGCATTGTACTATTCTGCTTTTTGCAATTCCTTATTTGTACTATGTCTCTCTCATTGAAACAAGGCAACCAGAACCGTTAAAAGAAAATGAGAAGAATCATTATAAATGAAGTGAAATGAATATCAATCATAAGAAATAAATTTGCTTTGGTTCAGATTGGTATAAATGCTTAAAGTTCTTCGTCCAACAAACGAAAGCAAAGGCAAGGTAAGTAAGGAGAGTTTTAAGGCTCCGTCCACTGACGTGGCAACCAAAACTTCGTCTACTTAAAACATCGGTCTTGCCAGTACTTGAGACATTTGAAATCTCCGTCTAGTGACGTGGCAATAGAAAATTAAGGTTATTATTTGAGAGTAGCTCACGTCTACATGAAAAGAAATTCTCCGTCCACTAAAAACATTCAAGCACTCGTCCACTGACTTGGCACTTGAGTTTAAAGGGAGATCCTTGATAGAGTGGACTCGACCACTCTTTCAGTATAAAATATTCAATATAAAGTATATGGACGCGGATTTGCAAAGAGAATAGACTTAACATTTTAACATATAAGAACAGAGATTCTTTAAGACTAAAGGCACTTGTTAGATTCAAAGCATTAACACTTTGCTACACAAATTTAATTCTCATTGTTAACATCAAAACCTAGAGATTATTTAATCCAAATTATTTTGGTTCCAACAATCTCCCCCTTTTTGATGATGACAAAAACTAATTAAATTTATTTTGCAAAGTTTAAGTGAGCTTACAAGGCTCCCCCTAAGACAAAGCAGACATCAGATAAAATCAGTTAAGGCAAAATAAGCTAAGTCTTATTAACAGATCAAGATAGCAGCCTATTAAACATTTAGAATTCAAAGCATTATCGAAGCAAAGTCATAAACAAAAATGTTAAGGCATAGTATCAGCAAGATGAATATATATTTATGCATATGCAGACAACTATGTACTTTTTTAAAAAATCTCTGTATTATAAAATTTAATCTTTCCTTTCTCCCCCTATTTTGTCATCAGACAAAAAGGTAAAAAGGGAGTGGACCATCATTGTCAGCAAACAATAAAAGGGTAAAAACAGAGAAGAAAAAGTTTTTAGGTGGAAGGAGGTGGTGGAGGAGGTGGTTGGTTAGGGTGTGGATTTTGATTCCTCTGAAACTCCAAGATCAGAGCCAGCATCTGATTCATCACCGCATTTGTAGGGGCCAGAGAGTCTTGAACTTGCTTCTGCACCCTTTCTTCAATCTGTTGAGCCATCTGTTCAGTCTTTTCCTCAACTATCTTGCCAACCTTATCATCAACAATTTTTCCAATGATGTCTTCAAGATTGGGTGGCAAGGTAAGTTGTCTTGAGCTCTCAGCAGTGTCAGAGACAGTGTCTTGAGCCTGGGCTGCTGGTCTGACCATAGCAAGAGCTAATGGTTGAGAAGAAGTCTTAGCAGACTCAGCTCCTTGCTTAGAGACACCAGCCTCAGCAGACTGATTAGCTTGTGCAGATGGAGGTTCAACAACTGAAGTAGGCTGAGAAGACAGTTGCTCATCAAGTTCAGGGCCTTCTACAATCAACTCTTGGGCTACCTGATCAGAGGAAGAAGTTGCTGGAGGTGCAGTGGCAACTGTAACAGATTTCTGAGGTAAATCATTTGCCCAGTGGATAGGAATAATTTCCTCCACATCCCTGCTGGTAATAGGAAGTGCCCACAGATCTTTGTAGATCATGTGCCTTACTCTGGATAGGCCACACTTTTCTCTGAACTAAGGAATTGCTTTCTTCTCTTCTTGAGTCAAGCCAGAAGAAGAAGCTTCCCTGGTGCAGTGGATGATGTGAGACAACCAGAAGTCTGCAGCCTTCATTTCTCCAATATTTTGCACATCCTCCATATACAGATAGAAGTCAAGCTCGGAGGGATCAAAGAATTCCTGAGACAAGTCCAGCATAGCAGAGTGAGCTTCAGGCATGACTCCCTTATTTCTTTTGCGCCTCATGTCTTTGTCCTTGTTGAGGTCTATCATGCCAAGCCTTGGACAGATGGGGTAGGGAGCAATGCCTACACGTGTTTCCTTATTGTGTCTCAGTCATGTGATAGGAATCCAACGTGCAGCTCTTTCAATCTGGAAGTAGCTGAACACCCACTTCAGAATGTTATAAATCAGTTGATCTGCGAAGGGGTCTGAAGCACTTCCATAGATGCTGGGATGCTCAAATTTCATCCATTTTGTGTTTGCATCCAAAATAATTGGAACGTGCGCAGATGATCTAGCTCTCTTCTCAGGTAAGGAAGGCAGTCTGTTCCTCTTAGGATCAGTTTCCCATACAGGAATGATGTGCCTTGCTACTCCTTCAGTGTGAGGAATCAATGGTGGGGTTTTTTGTAGGTTGGGGTAAATTTTTCTTTGAGGGAAACGGTTGAGGGGTAGATGGGTGAGGAGAGGGCCATGGTGGTTGTTCATTTGGGATGGAAAGGGACCTTTGGGGGGCTGAGAGTTTGGGTATTTGGTGGTCCAGGGGTATTCCTCATAAGGTTCATAGTCATAATCAGGATGAGAGTACCACCTTGTCAGAGGAATTTCAAGGTTAATTTCAGGGTCAGGTTGGTGAGTATGGAACAGAATTTTCCAATTTCTCTTGACCTGAGCCCAGTTCTCAGACTTATTTGCAAAAATAGTGGATGAGGGTATGATTGGTGGAAAGAGTTTTCTTAGAGGTTTAGGAAAAGGGGCACCTCGGCAAATTCCATCATCCTCTTGATGAAACCAAGGATCTGAGTCAGGAATTATGGGTGGAAAGAGGGTTTTGAGTGGTGTAGGTTGGGGTGTGGTTAATTGAGTTGGGCTATTTTGTGGTGAAGATGGATTTGAGGTTTGGTCAGGTTGTTCTCTTTGTGGTGAGGGTTGGGGTGTGGGTAAAGAAGGTCTATATACATTGTCAAAAAATCCTACTCCCGGAGTAGGGGCATCATCACTCACAGTATTAGTAGGAACATCAGAAGAGGTGTTTACCGCAGAGGCTGCAAAAGTTCTTGCTTTCCTTGCAGGTTGCCTCCTCTTGGTAGGCACAGCAGCATCAGCAGCAGTATCAACAACAGCAGCTGCTTTCCTTTTTAAAACTGTTTCCAGAGGAACATTGTCATCTTCATCATCATCTTGAGGCAGAACCAGCTTTCTAGCTCTCTTGGGAGCAGGTCGAGGAACAGGTTGAGGGGCCTCATTCCCAGGCTCATTGATAACAATGCCTCTGGTAGGCCTTCTAGGAACAGGCTTCCTGACAGCCACAGTTTTCCTTTTAGTTCCTCTCTTGAGACCAAGAATAGCTGCATTGTTGGCCTCAACGGCTTCTTCCTTAATCTTCATTTTCTCTTCTTGCTTTGACATTTCAACAAGTTTGTATGTGTCAAGATGCATGCTTCTTAGGTTGCTCTTTCCAAAAATGGCAGCTTGCATCCCCTTCGAACGAAAGATCTTGTCTTGTTCTTCTTGAGGCTTTGCATCTAAGTAATCATACAAGCCTTGCTGCTTGAAGACTTTTGACAGAAGATGAGAGAAGGTGATGTGGGAGGCGGTTTCTCTATTTGCAATGGCATCCTTGAAGCGATGAAACAGGATCCATGGTAGGTTTATTTTAGTCTCATAGACCAAGTTACAGAGACAGAACTTGTGAAGGGCAGAAAGGTTGTCCTTAGACCCTGCCTTGTGAAGCACTGCCTTGTTCAGAATCTGATGAAGAATCCTGATGTGATCCTTCATTTCAGATGACTTCCATGAGTGAGTCCTCACTGTATCTTCTCGCATCAGTGTAACCGCGATGGTTTCTATACCACCAAGATCTTCTTCCCAGTTTTCTGTCATGATTAAACCCTCTTGGGCACAAATGATTGCATCAGAAATGGTCTTCTCAGAGACAGTTATCTTCTTGCCTTGAACAAACCCTACTACCTCAGTGTTAGAAATCGTTGGTTTCCTCCAGAAATCCCTTATTAAGTCTGGATAAATCGAGACCTTTTCCAGAAACAAACCATCCCAGCCAGCAGCGTTGGTGAACTTGCTTACATCCAAGTTGTACTCACACAGAATTTCAAAGTTAAAATGATGTTCAGCAGCGATATTAATGATGTCAGTAACATAGGCAGGCTCGGGAGTTGAGGTTGAAGCCATTGTTGAGTTCTTGAGTACAGGTTTAGGTTTGAAGAAGGAGAGTTCGAAAACTTCAGAGAGAAGTTATCAAAGATGAAGAGTAGCGAAAGGTTTTTCAGAGGGAAAGGAGTTACCTTTAAAGAGTTTCCGAATACCAACAGTTTTCGAGGAAAATTCAAAAAGAAAAGATTGATTAGACAAGACTTTAGTGAAAAAACGGCGTTGGTTTATTGGGACCGTAAAAAGTTACGATGGGATTGATGGAAGTAGCTGACTCAGCAAGGAAATGATTAAAATCAAACGTTTTAAGATAACTGAGTTCAGATATATAAAGATGCAAATGTTTTAAAAACAAATGTATGTAAGATTGGGTCCACAAAAGATTGAGGGTGGACGCATAAAAACAAATGTAGTGGACGCGGCACACCAACAGTAGTGGACGCGTAGACTACACGTGCTCTGGACGCCAAAACCAGTAGACGCGCAGATAAAACATGCAATCAATACATATACCAAATTAAACAACATACAACATGTTAAGATGTTTTCTGATAAAAATAAATCTGTCCTCAGCAAGAGGTTTAGTAAAGATATCTGCCCATTGATGGTCAGTATCTACAAATTGAACATCAAAAACACCCTTTTGCACATAGTCTCTGATAAAATGATGTTTGATTTCTATATGCATAGCCCTAGAATGAAGAATTGGATTCTTAGACAGATTAATTGCAGCAGTATTATCACACATTAGTGGAATACTACTTACAAACACATTGTAGTCCTCCAATTGGTGTTTGATCCAGAGAAGTTGTGAGCAGCAGTTTGCAGCTGATATATATTCTGCTTCAGCAGTAGATAGAGCAATGGTACTCTGTCTTTTGCGTGACCATGACACTAGATTAGCTCCAATGAAGTGACATCCCCCACTGGTGCTTTTTCTTTCAATTCTATCTCCAGCATAGTCAGCATCACAAAAGCCAACTAATCTGTAATCTGCATCTTTCTTAAAGCACAGACCAAGATTAGTAGTGCCTTTTAAATATCTAAAAATTCTTTTAACTGCTGATAAATGAGATTCTGTAGGATCAGATTGAAATCGAGCACATAAGCATACACTGAACATTATATCAGGCCTAGAAGCAGTTAGATATAAGAGAGATTCAATCATACCTCTGTATACCTTCTGATCTACCTTTTTTTCTTTATCATCTTTGTTCAGTATGGACGTGGGATGCATAGGTGTGTTCATAGGTTTGCAATCATCCATCTTAAACTTTTTGAGAAGTTCCTTTGTGTACTTAGTTTGATGGATGTACACCCCGTCCATAGATTGTTTGACTTGAAGTCCAAGGAAGAATTTGAGTTCTCCCATCATGCTCATTTCAAACTCTTTCTGCATTAGCTTTGAGAATTCCTTGCACAAAGATTCATTAGTAGCACCAAATATAATATCATCTACATAGATCTGTACTACTATGAAGTTGGAATTAATTGATTTTCTAAACAAGGTTGTATCAACCTTTCCTCTGACAAAACCATTATCCATTAGAAAAGAACTTAGCCTATCATACCAAGCTCTTGGGGCTTGTTTTAGGCCGTATAAAGCTTTCTTAAGCTTGTATACATGTTCAGGTTGGGTTTCACTCTCAAAACCCGGAGGTTGCGTAACATAAACTTCCTCATTGATAAAACCATTTAAAAAAGCACTTTTTACATCCATTTGAAAAAGCATAATATTATGATGTGCAGCAAATGAGAGTAAAATTCTGATTGCTTCCAATCTTGGTGCAAAGGTTTCAGTATAGTCTATACCTTCTTCTTGAGAATAACCTTGTGCAACCAATCTTGCTTTATTTCTTATAACCTTACCATTTTCGTCAAGCTTGTTTCTGTAAACCCATTTTGTTCCTATAACATATTTATTCTTAGGTAGGGTTACCAGAGTCCAAACTTCATTCCTCTCAAACTGATTTAGCTCTTCTTGCATTGCTAAAATCCAACCATTGTCCAGCAGAGCCTCGTCTACAGTCTTTGGTTCCAATTCAGAGACCAATGCAGAGTCTTCTTGCTCTCTGAAGGTTGATCTGGTTCTTAGCTTATCGCTTGGATTTCCTATGATTTGATCCGGTGGATGATAATTCTTGAAATGCCAAGTTCTCTGAGCATTGCCTTGTTGAGAGGTGGATGCTTCTGGTTGATGAGAAGGGTGTTCAACTGGATCATCAGTTTTAACTTCTTTTGTTTCTCCTGAGATGTTTAAGTCAAGATCTGCAAAACTTTCATCTAGCTCTGATAGTTTCTTATCAGGCTGTTTGTCATCAAATCTAACATGTATAGATTCTTCTACTATTAAAGTTCTTGAGTTATACACTCTAAATCCTTTTGAGGTTTCAGAAAATCCTAGTAGAATTCCATTGTCTACCTTTGCATCAAACTTACCAAGTTGATCTTTTGTATTTAAAATATAACAATTACATCCAAAAGGATGAAAATAAGATATGTTGGGTTTTCTGCCTTTCCACAATTCATAGGGAGTCTTACTCAGAATAGGTCTAATGTATATTCTGTTCTGAATGTAGCAGGCAGTGTTCACAGCTTCAGCCCAGAAGTGCTTAGGGACAGAATTGTCATTGAGCATAGTCCTAGCCATCTCTTGAAGAGATCTGTTCTTTCTCTCTACCACACCATTTTGCTGTGGTGTTCTTGGTATTGAGAAGTTGTGTTGAATTCCATTTTCTTCACAAAACTCATTGAATAGCTCATTGACAAATTCTCCCCCATGGTCACTTCTAATTGAAGCTATACACATGCCTTTTTCATTCTGTACATGTTTGCAGAATACAGAAAAGACCTTGAAAGACTCATCCTTGTGAGCAAGGAACATAAACCATGTCCATCTAGTATAGTCATCTACAATGACTAGACCATATTTCTTACCACTGATAGAAGCAGTCCTTGTTGGACCAAAAAGATCAAGGTGTAGCAGTTCTAGTGGTCTCTTGGTACTTACAATATTCTTAGATTCAAAAGAACCTTTGACTTGTTTTCCCTTCTGACATGCATCACAGAGAGCATCAGATTTGAACTTAAGGTTTGGTAATCCTCTCACGAGGTTATGCTTCTTTAGCTTTGAGATTAATCTCAAGCTTGCATGACCTAGCCTTTTATGCCAAATCCAACGTTCATCTTCAATGGACACTAAACATGAGACACTTTGATTTGAGAGGTCCTCCAAGTCAATTTTGTGTAAGTTGTTTTGCATCTTAGCAGTGAATAAGATTGATCCATCATTTTTCTTGACATAACACATGTTCTTATTAAAAGAAACATCATATCCACTGTCACATAATTGACTTATGCTCAGTAGATTATGTTTTAAACCATTCACTAAAAGAACATTATCAATGGAGGGAAAATGATGTTTACCGATTTTACCTATACCAGTGATCTTTCCTTTCTGATTTCCTCTAAATGTCACCCAGCCACCATCCTTATGTTTAAGGTCTTGGAACATATACTTTTCTCCCGTCATGTGACGTGAGCATCCACTGTCCAAGTACCAGGATGTTTGTTTCTTTCCTGTTGTTAAGCAGATCTGCAACAGGTATTATCTTGTCCTTAGGTACCCAAACTGACTTGGGTCCTTTCATGTTAGTTTTCTTTGGACGAGAATATTTGGCATGCCTGTTATGTATGCATCTAGATGTAGAGTGCCCACTTTTTCCACACACTTTACAAAAGGTGTTGGACGGGCCTGATTTGGTTTTCGCATACCTAGCTGGAGCTTTTGAAGCTCTTTGTTGCATAGGTGGTTTTGACTTAATGTAAGATGCCTCATGCTTCTTATTGTCATAACCAAGGCCAGATTTATCAAAGGGTGACCTAGAATACCTTAGGATAAGACTAAGCTTATCTGAGCCTCCTACCAATTTTGACAGAGAGCCTGTCAAGTATTTTACATCTTGTTTTAGTTTTGCAACTTCACAAGAATTGTCAGGCTCACATTCAGATTTGTCAGTTAGACTAACATTCTCTGATTTCAGCTTATCATTTTCTTGAAACAAACTTTGTTTTTCCATGCAGACTCTATCATATTCTTTGGTTAATTTTGCAAACTTCTTTTTAAGACTTTTGTATTCATGAGACAATATGGATGAGTCATGCAGTAATTCATCAAAGGCATTTTTGAGAGTTGAAGGTTCAGAATCTGTTACCTCATCATCATCAGTGTACTCATTTTCTGATGATGTGTCAGCCATTAGGCAAATGTTTGCCTCTTCCTCTGCTTCCTCTTCCTCATCTGATGAGGATAAGTCCAAGTCCTCCCATGTAGCCATTAAGCCCTTCTTTTTCTTAAAGAACTTCTTCTTCTCTTTTAGGTCAGGACAGTCAGCTTTGAAATGTCCTGGCTTTTTGCACTCAAAGCACAAAGATGGACCTTTTTCTTTGGAGTCTGATTTCTCCTTAGAAAATTTCTTGTTGAATGGCTTTCTCTTGAAATTACCTTTTCTTCTCCACATATGTTGTTTCTTTCTGGAGATGAAAGATAGTTCATCTTCATCTGATCCTTCATCACTGTCTGAAGGTTCAGCATCATCTGAAGACTCAGCAGCTTTGAGGACTTTTGAAGAACTTGCTTTCTTTGCCTTTAAAGCAATGGACTTTCCCTTTCTGGAATTGTCTTCCTCATTTAGTTCAAGTTCATGAACTTTTTATTGATCCTAGAAGTTCTTCCAGAGAGAGAGTATTCAGATTCTTAGCTTCTTGAATAGCAGTGACCTTCGGTCTCCACTGCTTGGAGAGACTTCTCAGAATCTTTCTGATATGATCTCTATTCTCATATACTTTTCCCAGAGATCTGAGACTGTTTGTTATTGTTTGAAATCTTCCAAACATCTAATCTATAGACTCATGATCAGTCATCTTGAAGAGTTCATACTGGTGAACCAGCATGCTTATCTTTGACTCCTTCACTTGTGATGAGCCTTCATGAGCGAGAGCCAGTGTATCCCAGATTTCTTTTGCTGTGTTGCAGCTGTGAACTTTATCATGTTCTGATCTGGTAATAGCACACATCAATTAATGTTTGGCTTTGAGATTTAGTTGATGTTTGGCTTTTTGATCAACACTCCAATCTGCTCTAGCCAATACTGCTTGATTTTCACCTCTTGGCTCAGAATAGCCATTCTCTATCAATTCCCAGATGTCTAGGTTCTGTGCATCTAGGAAGGCCATCATTCTCTTCTTCCAATAGTCGTAATCAGTTCCATCAAAGAGTGGAGGTCTGTTGATAGCTTGTCCTTCTGCATCCATGGTGATAGGATCGTACTTCCTCAGCACTTGTTAGATGCTCAACCCTTTCGAGGCTGAGCTCTGATACCAACTGAAGTTGACACAGGCAAACACAAGAAGGGGGGTTGAATTGTGTTTGTTAATATTTTTGGAAAACAGCTTTTTCAAAATAGATTTTCTCACACAAAGATAGAGAAGCAGAATAAAGCACACAGAGAAACAGTCTTTTGAAAGAATAACAAATTCAAGTTCAAATCCCCACAGTTAGTATAAACACGTACAACCAAAGAGATAAGGGATTAGAAGATTCACACAAGATGTTTTATCCTGGTTCACTCTCTTCCAACCAAGAGCTACGTCCAGTCCCTTCTACTTGAAGGATTTCTCCACTATTTTCCAAATAGATTACACCAAGTATTCAATACCTCTCCAGGCTCACAAGTATTTCTTTCTTACCAAGCCTCTTCAAGCTCTACCTCTAATAAAGAGTTTTGATTTCTTTGATCTTCTAACTCACTATGTGTGAGAATGTGAAAGTTTAAGATCAGATGAATATTATAGCAATATTCAAACTATGATATTACAGACTTTTGCTTTTTGAATGAATAAGAGAGTATTTGCTCGCAAGAGAGTTCTTGAGATTTCTTTGTATGCGCAAAAGTTGTTTCTTCAAAAGCTTTAGTCTTCTATTTATAGGGTCCTTGATCTTCTCTTCAGCATCTTCAACGGTTGTTTTTGAATTTTCAGTTTAGTAATAGAATCAACCAAGTAAATATCCGTTGAGACTCAGCTTGCTCGTGGCCTTTGTACTATTTGACAAATTCTTGCATGTAATGGCACACCTCTGAGCAAAAGCAGCTTGAAAAACAGTTTTGCCTTCCTTGTACAAGTTCCAGCTATTTCAGCGTAAAAGGTGACAGGGTACACAACGTTTTGCATTGTACTATTCTGCTTTTTGCAATTCCTTATTTGTACTATGTCTCTCTCATTGAAACAAGGCAACAAGAACCGTTAAAAGAAAATGAGAAGAACCATTATAAATGAAGTGAAATGAATATCAATCATAAGAAATAAATTCGCTTTGGTTCAGATTGGTATAAATGCTTAAAGTTCTTCGGCCAACAAACGAAAGCAAAGGCAAGGTAAGTAAGGAGAGTTTTAAGGCTCCGTCCACTGACGTGGCAACCAAAACTTCGTCTACTTAAAACATCGGTCTTGCCAGTACTTGAGACATTTGAAATCTCCGTCCAGTGACGTGGCAATAGAAAATTAAGGTTATTATTTGAGAGAAGCTCACGTCTACATGAAAAGAAATTCTCCGTCCACTAAAAACATTCAAGTGCTCGTCCACTGACGTGGCACTTGAGTTTAAAGGGAGATCCTTGATAGAGTGGACTCGACCACTCTTTCAGTATAAAATATTCAATATAAAGTATATGGACGCGGATTTGCAAAGAGAATAGACTTAACATTTTAACATATAAGAACAGAGATTCTTTAAGACTAAAGGCACTTGTTAGATTCAAAGCATTAACACTTTGCTACACAAATTTAATTCTCATTGTTAACATCAAAACCTAGCGATTATTAATCCAAATTATTTTGGTTCCAACAATAGGGTCATGGATTAACCCTTCATCTTACGCTACCTTCAAAGCCTACATGTTCATACTATCCCTTCTCCCCATACCTAGTATGAAGATTCCTCTAACACCAACGTACGAACTCTACTTTGGTTCCCTCGAGTGGCTCGACGAATTCCCCAAACCTTAGCCAACACAAAAGCGCAAACATTAATCTCAAATTCAATTAAACAAGAATAAGAGATTAATGGAGGGATGACCACGTTACCTTAATCGACACTAGCGAATGTGACTTCTCTCCCAAACGGACTCAAGAACTTCAAAAACTTCAAAGGGTTCAAGGGAAGGGAAATGGGAGAGGTTTCTGTCACATTAGGATTGCTAAAAGTATTAAAATGAGGGTTTCCACCGCAACCCTCAAGGAACTCTCTTATTTATAAACTCCAAGCCCGAGCACGGCTGTGCTTCCCCTGAGCATGGGCGTGCTTAACATGAGCACGATGTGCCTAGTCAAGCACGGAGTCCGCAAAACTCACATCACAAGCACGCATTTCTGACATGGTTGTGCTCCCCCTGAGCACGGCCGTGCTTGTGGCTCAAGCAGCCACAGAACACGTGCCTTAAGCATGGGTGTGCTGATACATGAGCACGGTCGTGCCCATGCACCAGAAAGGGATTTTCCATTTTAAAATCCCACTTAGCCCCATTTAACGTTTCCAAGGCACATTTCTAACAACCACCCAATAAACACATATACATGTAAAGCATATAAAAGTGCTTAAAGGCTAATACGAAAAATGGGGTGTTACAATTCCACCCGCCTTATAAAAATTTCGTCCTCGAAATTTCCACTCACCTCGATTGAAAAGGTGTGGATACGCCTCCATCATCTTGCTTTTCAACTCCCATGTAGCACTTTCCTCAGTAGCCCCACTCCAAACAACCTTGACCAAAGGAATCTCCTTACCCCTTAGCTGCTTCACCTTCTGATCCTCAACTCGAAGCGGTAGTACCTCAAATGTTAAGTTCTCTTTTAATTGAATTGTATTGAGTACTATCACATGGCTAGGATCATGAATATACTTTCTAAGTTGAGACACATGAAAAACATTATGAAGATGGGATAGGAAAGGTGGAAACACGATTTAGTAAGCAACTTCACCAACTCTCCTTAGAATTTGGTAAAGGCCAATAAATTTGGGAGTAAGTTTCCTCGCTTTCATCACTCTACCGACCCCAGTCGTTGGAGTAACTCACTAGAATATGTGATCACCTTCCTGGAATTCAAGAGCCTTCCGTCTCTTGTCATGATAGCTCTTTTGCCTACTTTGTGCCACTCTCATCTTTTCCTGGACCATCCTCACTTTCTCTATGGTTTCTTGCACTATCTCATGTCCTAGTACAACATTCTCACCGGGTTTATTCCAACATAAATGTGTCCTACATCTCCTCCCATACAATGCTTCATAGGGTGCCATCCCAATATTGGAATGGAAGCTGTTGTTGTAGGTGAACTCTATCAGGGACAAAAACTTATCCCAACTACCTGACTGTTCTAACACACAAGCTCTCAACAAGTCCTCTAAGGACTGGATGGTTCTCTCAGAGAGACCATTAGTCTATGGGTGATACACTGAACTCAATCTAAGCTTGCTCCTAAAGCCTCATGCAAACTATTCCAAAACCTAGAGGTAAATCTAAGGTCTCTATCTGATACTATGCTAGAGGGCACACCATGTAACCTAACTATCTCCCTGGTATACAGCCTAGTCAACTTCTCTAAGGGGTATTCCATGTTCATAGGGATGAAATGGGCAGATTTAGTCAATCTATCCACAACAACCCATATAGCATCACAACCAGCTGAAGTCTTAGGGAGTCCAGACACAAAATCCATAGAGATGCTATCCCATTTCCATTCTGGGATACTCAAAGGTTGCATCTTTCTTGAAGGTTTCTATTGTCTATCTTAGCCTTTTGGCACACTAAGCATGCATAGACAAACTCAGCCACATCCTTTTCCATCTTAGGGCACCAAAACATTTGCTTTAAGTCCTGATACATCTTAGTGGCACCTGGGTGCACACTCAACCCACACCTATGTCCTTCCTCAAGGATCAACTTCCTAAGCTCAGGAACATCTGGTATGCAAACTCTATCCTGAAATCTCAAAACTCCATCTGTTCCTTCCTTAAAACTAAGGTATCTACCCTGAGCAAGCAGCTCTTTCTGGCTTAAGAGGTACACATCTAACTTCTGACTTTCCTTAATTTGGTCGATCAAACCATTGGTAATCTTCAACGTTCCTAGCCTAATACTCTTAGGGGTAACTTCCCAAGCTAAGCTCAAGTCTCTAAACTCCTCAATCAAATCCATCTTCCTAACCATCAAAGTGGAGACATGCAAGGTTTTTCTACTCAAGGCATCTGCCACTACATTGGCCTTTCCTGGGTGGTAGGTCAACTCAAAATCATAATCCTTAAGAAACTCCATCCACCTACGTTGCCTCACATTCAACTCTTTCTGGTCAAAAAGGTATTTCAAACTCTTATGATCACTAAAGACCTCAAACATCGCTCCATAAAGGTAATACCACCAAATCTTTAAGGCAAACACTACAGCTCCTAGTTCCAAATCATGGGTATGGTAGTTCTTCTCATTGGTTTTCAATTGCCTAGAGGCATAGGCCAGTATCTTACAATTCTGCATTAACACTCCACCTAAACCTTGCTTACAAGCATCGCAGTGTACTATGAAAGGTTCACTAGGATTGGGCAAAACTAACATTGGTGCTGATGTTAACCTTTCCTTCAAGGTTTGGAAACTCTATTCACACTTAGAGTCCCACACAAAGAGTTGTCCCTTCTTGATGAGACGGGTCAAAGGTAAAGCTATCTTGGAGAAACCCTCTATAAACCTCCTATAGTACCCTGTTAAACCCAAGAAACTCCTAATCTCGGTCACTGACTTTGATGCTTCCCAGTGGAGTACCGTCTCTACCTTAGCCGGATCCACGGCCATCCCACCTTTAGAGATGACACGTCCTAAGAAACTCACATCTTCTAACCAAAACTCGCACTTAGACAACTTAGCATACAACTGCTTCTCTTTAAGGGTCTGCAAGACAACCATCAAGTGTTCCTCATGTTCCTCCTTGGTCTTGGAGTACACTAAGATGTCATCTATGAAAACTACCACAAACTTATCCAAGTAAGAGTGAAAGGTCTTGTTCATATAATCTATGAACACAGCAGGAGCATTAGTCACACCAAAGGGCATAACCAAATACTCATAGTGACCATATCGCGTCCTAAGCACAGTCTTTGGGATGTCCTCAGACTTAACCCGAATTTAATGGTATCTTGACCTCAGATCTATCATGGAGAAAACACAAGCTCCTATCAACTGGTCCATAAGATTATCAATCCTAGGGAGGGGATACCTATTCTTAACGGTCACTTTGTTGAGTTGCCGATAATCGACACACAACCTCACGCTGCCATCATTCTTCTTCACCAACAACATTGGCCCCATTGGGACACGCTAGGCCTAATGAACTGTTTCTGAATCGGTTCCTCCAATTGTTTCTTTAAGTCAGCTAGTTCTAGAGGAGACATCCTATAAGGTGCTATGGATATAGGTCCATTCCCGACACTAAGTCTATGGTAAACTCAACATCTCTCTCAGGGGGGGTAGTTCATAAACATCACCAGGGAACACTTCTGAAAACTCTCTCACTATTGGAACTTTGACTACACCACAAAATATATGGAAACAAATATTTAGAACAATTACGGAAAAAAAATACTTTAATAGATAAAGGTAAAAAGTGCAATACAATCACAATGTTCCACATATCGTCCCAATTTGGTTTTAGTCCTTTCCAACTTGTGTATGTTAGGGGAGCTAGATGTGCATTCCTAGCTAGAGTCCCCAAATAGCTACTCAACTTAGCCCGAGAGGGACCAACAGGCCGACCAAACACATTCAATCTAACTTGCAAGTGATCTTCATATCTTAAACCATTAGTCTTAAGACAATTTGTTGGACCCCTTTTCTTTTTTGTAGTAGCACCTGCAACCAAATATAAATAATAACAGACAGAGGATAGATTCTTATTTAATACAAAAGAATAACCCAAGCAGAAAATTGTGGTGCAATTAATAAAATGAAATAGAAATGCTTAAGTTCAATTCACTGTCATGGTTACTCTATTAATAAAAATAATAAACATAAATGCTTAAAATACAACTTAAGTTCAATGCCAAAATATCAAGCATACTTACTGTCATGCTATCTACTTTTATTCTATTCTTAGAATTCATATGCCTTATCTCTTTGCCTACATGATGTTATTAATTACTTTATGGAAGTGTCACATCTTATTCTAAGAGTGACACATCTCAGTTTCTCATGAGTTCTCTAATCTCACAATAATCTACATACCTATCACAGGATCAGTGCATTTGTATTCTAAGAAAGCTATGCTTTCAATTATTCTTAACAAGCACAAATAAGTACATAAGTAGTTATCATAACAGGAGTAAATGTGGGTATTTTACATTTTTGCAACCTCAAATAGAGCTGCCAAATACACATTAACAGAAAACTAACCAAAATCTGCAAAGGATCATAACTAAATTCATAAGCAAAAAATATATTTAAGTATTAAAGTACAATTCTTTTGTGAAGGACTGAAGGATAAGAAATGAAACCATTTAGAGGGGTGAGTATGTAACTAAAACAGTATAATGGTTTATTAGAGAAGGTTCTACTCTCAGATTATATCCCTAACACCCCTTTTAGCATTCATATATATATTTAGCATCCATGGACTAAGTTACAATGCTTGCCATATTCACTATTTTCGAAGAAAACAAGAATGAAAAGATTATAAAGCATACATCATATTAATTTTTGTAGTCTGAGACATGCAGGAATTAGAGGTGGCATTTTAATTAAGTATATGGGGATTTTTGACACTAAACAGAGTTGCTCAAGAAGTAACTCTAGGTGATAGTGATAATCTATACAAGTGTAATAAGTGTGTGGTTTAAAGGACAGATAAGCCTTGTACCAAAAATAAGTGTAAACTAGAGCAATTTAAAGGATATATAAGCCTTGTACCAAAACAAAGGACAGATAATTATATAAACACTAAGTAGATACTTAATACACATGAAACTTGTGAGCTAAAATCTACCTGCATTTGATTACTTGTTCAATAACAGAAGCAATGGTTCTATCTTCACAGGGCAGAGAAGCAATGGTTCTATGATTAAATAAGTAGAAGTAAAGTTGAATTCATTTTTGTGATATTATCATCGAATTCTTCTAACCATTTTACTCTTTTTCAAGCAGTACCTAGATGAGAATAAGTCCTTGATTCTGAAAATTGTTATCACACGTTAACTGAAAAAATGTATTTAAAACTAATAAGTGATAAAATGAAAATAAAAATAAGAAAATAAAATAAAAATAAAAGAATCAAACTCTTCAAATCAAATTGTCAGATATTTCGGCAATTTTTGTCCAAACACATAGTTGATACTATGTTCGATGAGGCCATTGTGCATAGGAAGCCGAGCTTCCCGGTTGTAGAGGTTTCATAAAGAGCCTGATGTCTTACAGAGAGTTTGATATCAATGTGATTATGATTGTACGTATGTTATGATTTAAGCCTTGTGTGCCTAGTATGCTAGTCACACCTGGTGCCTAAGGTGGGCGGATGTGAAACCTGTACTGACCAATTCCTTTCCAAAATGTCAATTAGCTCCGGAGTTAGGATAAGATATTCCTTGAGGCTGTGTAGGTATAGGACCATACGATTTCAATCAGTTTTCTCTCTATTCTCGTGTCTCGATGAACAGACGGTGTCTGCTACACTTTGATAAGCTTACTGTTTATCTTGGTATTGCATATCCTTGGAGTTTTGATCTATGGACTGAGAATGGATGATAATATGGATATATGCATGCTGTAATATGTATATGAGTCGTACCATTGCATGTCTACTTTATGTGTATGATGAATGGGGATCTCACCTCATTTTTTTGTGTTTTCTGGACTTCTGCTTTATTTTATGTTCTTCAACAAAGACGGTAGAACTGTTTCACCATCATAACCAGCTTTGGATATGATACAGATCGGTCATGAGGACGTATCTTCAGGGATCAATATATGGGAGATGTGAGAGCTCAACCCCAGTGTGACGATGTATCGTCCTCAGTTGTTATCATTGTACAATGATGACACCTCGTCGTCGTTTTGTACAGGCCAGCATGATGTGTCCTAGTGTTTAGGACTAGTTTTATGGAACTGCATCTCCAAGGTTATTTATGTTTTTATTGGTCATGTTATTTTAATGGCGTTGCTATTTCTACCTTTTATTGTTTCTATCTTTTCATGACTCTTATCTCTTAAAAAAGAATTTATGAAAGTATTATGTATATACTGGGAATGTATAACTAATTACTGCTTATTTGCCCATTTTCTGGATGTATATGTTTTAGGCCTATTAGTGGTTGGAAGATGTTAATAAATGATATGTACAGGTCGGACGAGGTGTAACATCCACAAATTTTTATGTCATTAGAATTTTTTTAATTTTTTTTTATATAGAAATATAATCATAAGAAAATAGGAAATTGTTGAAGCAAGATATTCTGTGAAATAAATGGACTTAAAATAATAATTAGAAAAGGTTGTTAATCCTACCTTAGTAAGTTTAAACTTAAAAATTTAACTTTTAATGTTATGGTAGATAAATCCTTATTTCAATCCTAAATGATTTAACATACTTATTTTTAACTATACAATATACTAGGATAAATTTTGTATGTTATTGTTTGATATATTTGTATAACTTTTTATTTGTGCAACTTTTATGTATGTATTTATATAAGATAAATTAAATTAGCCAGTATTCTGGTGATAAAATAAACTTTATTGTGAATTTTGTATACAATGATTATATAGCTGTACTAAAATTTATCTATGATAAAAATAATACTCCAAATAATTTATTAGTTCTTAAAATGTATCTACAAAATTAATTTAGATGACCTATATTTACCAATCAATAAATATTACCTAAATAACTAAAGGGGCGTTGAAACTATAGTCTGCATCAGAATGTATAATATATAAATATATATATGATTTATTAGTAGTTAATTGGAAAAAAAAATAAAAAAATATGAAGGAAAATGAACTAGCTCTCTCTAGGGGATAAGTACCACTGATGCAAGGAGACTGACGCAGGTAGGTGCAGTGAATGAGTTAGAAAAAAATTGTAAGTAGGATTAAGATAAAATGAGATAAAGATAAAAAAATCATGTGAACACCTGTAATGTTTAATCATTCGGGAAAGCCAAGTGGTTCAAGTACCTTCTCCCAGCCTCTCTATATAAACCATCACCTTCAGTTTTTTTTTTTTTTTTTTTTTCACACAACTTTCGCTATCTATCATTATCAGAAAATTAGAAGCTAGCAACTTGGTTCTTTAGCCCTATTTCAAAGAGAGAAAAGAAACTAAGGTAAGCGGGAGGAGATCTTTTATCATGAATGGAAGATGGTAGATATAATCTCTTCTTTTGTTAGGGTTTCCCTTACCCCTAACTCTTCTCTATTGATTTCTGTTTTTATAGTAATATCACAAATACTAATATACTTCTATACTAATCTCTATTATTCTGTCCAAAGTTATTCATGTTTTGGTTTTGATCTATGGCTGACGTTTTTATGGATGTGAGTTGAATTAATTCCTGGGTTAATTGCTCTGTTTTGCTCTCTATATATTGTATGATTTCAGTTCAATCTTTCTATTAGTCTGCTTTTGATTTTATTTCAATACATCATTTGTTCTTTTTCATGATCTTGAATCTGATAACAAAGAGTGGTGATAATAACTAATGCTGGAACAACACAGATTAATAGATTGCCTTTGGTAGCAATATTATACTGTGAAATACTAGTGTTTATAATATGCTAAGCTAAATGACATGAAAAATAAGAGGTCATCATAGTCTAAATATCAAGTCTCCAGTTTACTCTCTTTTTGTTGCAGTGACAAGCTATGCGTTTTGCTGTATGTTCTTAACCTTATGATGGATTATTAAAACTGAGTTTGTAACTGAAATCTGCTATAAATATGGTAAAAATTTTCTTCTTGATGGTCATTACTAATTTGAGCTGTTATGGTAGTGGTTATTATGGCTTAAATGAAAACAAAATGGGTATAAATTCATTAGTTATAATTGAGTGTAAATTTGTTGGTGTGTAAATTACATATACTTGCGTCAAAGTTGATTTTGAAATCATCCAACTATCATATACTAACAAGGACACAACTCATGAGGACTATATTACTACTCTTCAACGTAAAGTTTGGTTTATAATCAACATCTCTTATTTTTAGTTTTTTTTTAAATTAAAATTTTCATGATAAAAAAAAAGTAGATTAATGTTTAGTCAAAATAGTAGGGTGTCTCGAATTTTGTCATGGATGACAAAGGTGATAGTATCCTATATTGTTGTCATGGATCTATTAACATGGATCTAATTTCTATTTCTGGCTTGAGTGAGTTTTGATGTTTCTAGTTTAAGCTTCAAGAAATGTCGTACTACTGTATTCAAGTAGGAGAAATGAAATTATTCTATTTTAAATAACTGATATTCAATATAATAAATACTACAGTAGTATCCCTTGAATACTTACTAATTTATTTTCTTTCTAAAAATTGAATGAGAAGCAGATTCTCTTTGAAATAAAAAGATTTTAAAGTGTGTTTGGGAAAGCTGGAAAAAAAAGATTATGCTGATAATCTGTTTTCAAATAATCGATTATTGTGATAATCGATTATAATCAGAATCTGTTTTTGTTTGGGCATGTTTGCTGAAAAGCGATTTTAAGATAATCTATTTTGTTTGGGTGGTGCAAAAATAATCACTTTTACATAGTGAATTACGAAAAAGGGTATGAAATTATTTGTATAATTTAATAATATTTGTTTAGAAGTTAGTTTTGTAGGGATAAACATGGAAGAGAGTTTTGAGAATGAAAAATAATCAAATCACAACAATCTTAAGCTAGAAAAAACTAGATAGCATAAAATAGTTTTTTTCCCCTAAAAAAAGTTTTTTTTATAAATTTAAGCAAAATGCCAAACATGATAGATTATATATCTATGAAACAGCTTTTAAGCTAAAAAACAGCTGAAATGTGGGAAAATAATCTTTCCCAAACACACTCTTAATCGTTGGTTAAATGAAACACTTATTGTGAGTTATATCTCTTAATTATTATTTTTTAAATGGAATTAATAATAAGATCAGAATTTTAAAAAAAATATTTTCTTTTTTTTTGATAAAAAATAGGGTTATTACTGTTTTTACGATATTATTTTCTAGACATAGATATTATTGTAACACCATGATTTTACGATTTTACCGTTTTGCTGTTTTTACTGTTTTTCAATTATCAGTAGAATTTTAATTGTTTGTAATTTTTATATTAGATCTAGAAAATGATTTTTAATAAAATAAAAATCATAATTATACTTTACCTTATGGTAGAAGCTCACGGTAAAAATTTAGGTTTAAAACTCAGAAGAAACCCGGTCTGCGTTTTCACTGACAGTAAGATTTTATTGCTCAGAAAACCTAATTTTAATTCGTGAACGAGATGAAAAATATTTTTATCATATTTTCTACTAAATTGGAAGTTTTGAAAATTTTAGTGTAAAAATAAAATATTATTTTTGTTGCGGGTGAAAACGTTGAAATGTCTCTAGAAAATCTGAGTCAGATGAACTAAAAAGGTCAGCAACGAAGCTGAGATGACTGATGTGACTGAGATGATAAGCATTTATGACAATCCTATCCGAATCATAATGGCCATAATAGCTCATAAATGCCTTAGGATATTTTTACATGGAAAGGACCATTTTGTCCCTAGTTTCACATGGAAACTACAAGTTTGCCATCATGCAATTTTACCCATTTACTCCTAGAAACCCACGACCCCAACATCATAAGACACCTTTGGTCATTCATTTGCTCCATTTGGCTCAAGTTCTTCAACTTTCACACAAAAACTCCTAAGTTACTTACACTTGATTTTCAAAGGAAGTAGTAGATTTTAATCATTTCTTCAAATTCCAAAGGTATAGTCTTCTAATCCATGATCATACCTTCCTTTTCTTTCACAAATTTTCTTCATATTTCAAGTTTTCACAAATTCCAAATTCTTAGATCTAGAACTTCAAAAATATATATCTAGAAAATCATAGAAAAATCCTTTTAATGTGATTCCAATTTCTATGATCTTCACATGACTTCTATTTTCATCATCTAAGATCTTGAAAAATTTAGAGATCCCTAGCTAATTTTTTTAAGCTTGGCCGAACCTAAATCTCAAATGGGTTTAGGTGATTTTTTTCATTTTTAACTTGTTGTTTTGTTGATTGTTCATGGCTAGGTTTTGGTTGTGCAAAACCTTGAGCTCTAGGTGAACATCATCCTCTTCTTGTTTGAGTTCAAGTGATCATCAAAGGTATGGGGGAGATTACCATCATCCTACCTTAGGGTAGATATGTGGTGGTTTATTAGTGTATAAAGTCTTGTAAATTATAACTATTTAAATTGTGGAAATTATTGATTTGTGTGTGTGAACCTCTTGGAGGTTTTGGTTGATGCTTGATTTTGATATATGTTGATTTTGGTTCAATGATTTCTAATTGGATGCTTGATGGTTGTTTAGTTGATTTAACATCAAAAATTGCCTAACATGAATAATCTAGGCCATTCGGCCTTGAATGGTTATATGGGTTCCATGATGTTTTAAATTGTTTGAATAATTTTTATGAGGATTGCATGATCACATAGGAATATAGAAATTGGTTTGGGTTGATTTGGATGTGTATATTGAAAGTTATGGATTTATCAGTCCTTAGGGACTAAATTGCAATGAGAATTTCAGTGGCTGCACTGAAATTCATGTTCTTGTATGTTAAGATTGTAGTCCTTATTGAGAGAAAACTATAGAAATTGGTTTGGTGTTAAATGGATTAATACATAAAAAGTTATAAGCTTTTTGGCGAAAAAGGACCTTTTTGCAATTGTTAAAAACTATTTGGGACAGAAAAGTGATTTCTGGAAAATTTGAGGGCAACTGAAAAATATTTCTAAAGAAGTTGGTTTGGTGTGATTTGGAGTTATAAATAAAAAGTTAGAAGGTTTTAAGTGGATAAGGACCTTTTTGTAATTAATGGAAGTTTAGGAACTAAACTGCAATTTTCGAAAATAAATGTAATCAGACAGTTAGAAACTGTTTTTAATACTTGTAAAACTGTTCTAAAACTCCAAAATGAGTTTTGGACTATTAGGGTGTAAAATCGTTGAAAAAGGATTTACGCGATTTACAAAATTAACGACGTTCGGTCAAATTTTTTGGAATTTCGTATAAATGATGTGAAATCAGTGTTTCAAATTTTTCACATGAGTAATATAACCTAGGAAAATAATACATTTGAGGTGAAGAACCATATCTTCAAAAGTAGGATTTTTAAGCCTAAATTCAGTAAAAAGCGGCAAAACCGTCGTTAAACGTTTTTTTTTAGGATTTTCGAGAAAATGCTTTGGAGAAATTGATACCTAAGTATCTTTAAGGGAAATTACTCTTGAAAATGATTTTGAGCGTACTTGGAGGCATGGACAGAGTCTCGAAGGCTTTAGTATAATCGACTTTTGTCAGTATTTTGTGTCTGGCCAGTCTCGTGTCTATGTTATACTTTGTGGAGCTATGTCTCTAAAGATTTATTATTATAAACATATTCCAGTCTGTTGTTATTTACTGGCGTTGGTATTTCCGCCTTCTTTCTGAATATGTATGACTGATGGTACTTGGAACTTGGTTTATGTAATATTGATACATAAGTTGATGTTATATGTTAAAGAATATGTATGGTATTATTTGTTAAAGAGAAAAGAAAAAAAAAGATAAACCCGTATTTTTGGCAAAATAATTATTTTCCGCTTTACTCGGTCTTAAAAAAAAAATAAAAATGTCACAGACAATGTAGCGCCTGAGAAGGGTGTTACAATTATCATTTCAATTTTCTTGTTTTATAAAAGCTAGGTGTAGTAAATGAATATGTAGTGGTTTAATTATAATAAATGTCAGACGTGGAATTTTTAAAAGCATTAATTTGAGTGATATGATTAGCAAGGTAATTTTGCATCATGACATAAGCATTGTCGCATGAGAATTAATATAGCCTTCGGGAGAGCTTATAGCCTTCGGGCGGTATTATGGCCTTCGGGCGAGTTTATAGCCTTCGCGAGAGATTATGGCCTTCGGGCGAGAAAGAATCGGCCGACATGCATTTAGGGACAGTACCATTCATCGCATAGTATCAATTTTCCAATGTCCTCATGTCACATGCATAACTTTATTAATTCATAAAATTTAATAATATGTTATGATATAAGTTCTTCAAATGGAATTTTTAAAAATTACTTATTTGATTTATATTTTGATTGTATTTACTATTTTTTCCATTCTTTTTATGATAAATGTAATCTCACTCCTTTTGTTTTGTATTTTGTATGTAAATTATAAAATTTTATCTATAGATGGCCAACACTAATGCTCGTGACGAGGCACGTTTGGAGTTTAGAGTAGGAAACTAGGTTACCGATTTCCCTAACTATATTGTGACTTTTGATGGAGTTTATCGAGTAATCATTACACGGGAGAATCACTGTCGTACCTATGAAGTCACCAACCTTCCTATTAGCTTTTATTTACCAGTAGTAGAAATGTGGACCGGTGCTATCTTCACCCCTCCGGCAGATCCACCAGCCGACCATTTTCCGAACCCTTATAGGGGGAGGAAAGTGTTCTTTTTGGCTGCTTACGTGATGAGCAGCATTAGTATATATATATATATGTTGTAGCCAGCAGGATAAGAGCTTGACACGTCCATATTCACTCCATATTGGAGTTCTTTTTGATTATTTAGTATAGTTGAGGCTGACCTATATATTATATGACTCTATGATGCTGACCATGTAATCAGGGCCGGCTCAAGGGTGAAGCTGGTGAAGTTAGGGCTTTTGGCCTTCAAATTTTTTTTTTACTACCTATTTTAATAATATATTTTTTTACAACGTATATATACCATATTTTCTTCATCTACTAAAAGATGAAACATTTTACAAGATCATATCCCTAGCCTAACTCTTAAATCATTGTCACAAACACGATGGGAAAGTCGTATTGAAAGTGTAAAAGCTTTAAGATTTTAAACATCACAAATAAGAGATGCTTTATTGAAATTAGTTGAAGTTAATGACGAACCTAAAATAAAAAGTGAAGCTGATTGTTTAGCAACTTATGAGCTTGAAAATTTTGAGTTTTTATTAGGCATGACTATTTGGTATGAGATATTGTTTGCAGTAAACTCAGTTAGTAAAAGTATGCAATCAAAGGATATGTGTATCGATGTTGCTATACAACAATTGAAAGGTCTTATTTCATTTTTTGAAAAATATAGGGAATACTGATTTGAAAATGCTTTAATTTCTGCCAAAGAAATTGCAATAGAAATGAATATAAAACCAAAGTTCCGTGAAAAATGTATTATTCGTAGAAAGAAACAATTTGATGAGATTATTGACAGTGAAGTTGTAAAATCTCCCGAAGAATCATTTAAAGTTGATTACTTCTTGTACATAATAGATAAAGCAATCACCTCATTTCAAAGTAGATTTGAACAATTTAAAATGTATCAAGATATTTTGTGTTTTCTATTTAGTATTGAGAAATTAAGGTCATTGGATGATGAAAATTTAAAAGAAAATTGTCTTAACCTTGAACGTTCATTAAAACATAATGACAACTCTGATATTGATGGATTAGATTTATTTACAGAACTAAAAATTTTAAGAGAAATTATACAAGTGGAAAATGATACACCAATTGACATACTTAATTATCTAATAAGGCTTGATTCTTTTCCAAATGCATATATCGCTTATAGAATCGCTTTTAGAATAATGTTAACGATTCCCGTAAGCGTTGCTACGACAGAAAGAAGTTTTTCAAAACTAAAATTAATAAAATCTTATCTAAGATCGACAATGTCTCAACAAAGATTAAATGGATTAGCTTTATTATCGATTGAAAAAGATTTGTTAAATGAAATCGATTACAATAATTTAATAAATGATTTTGCATCCCACAGAGCACACAAGATAAACTTTAAATAAAAATATAATAATTTTTATAATTTTTTATTATTTTCTTTAAAAGGCCTCACCTTGGAGTTCGCTTTAGGCCTCCAAAAGTGTTGGGCCGACCCTACATATAATGTATGTGACTGGGAATGTGCACCTGTAACTTAGTAGTGCACAACTTTTGATTTGTAAAATATGTTACTATGATATTATGATGTGACTATGATATTATGGTATTTCTCACTTTGTTTAATTTTTCTTATATGGAATTTTCAATTTATAATTTTAGGAACAACAAAAAACTAAACCTTATAAAATTAAATAAAACTTCATTTATGAAAAATGGATATTTAAGGACATCACACGAGGTATGTTAAGTACTACCTAATTTCTTATTTGCAAAAAAGAATGGGGAAAAATAAACCCATATCTTCAGAAAATTTATTTTCCTTGTTAAACTATATTGCGAAAATGTCACAGACAATGTAGCGCTTGAGATGGAAGTTACTCTAGACACCGCTCATTGTTTATAATATTAAATATGATTTAATATTATTGCCAATGTTATGGGAACCTATAGGGTCATATACTTAGAGAAGATTAATCAGAACTAAAAGAAATTAATTGAGTTAGAGTGTGTTTGGGAAAGCAGGAAAAAAAAGATTATACTGATAATCTGTTTTCAAATAATCGATTATAATCAGAATATGTTTTTTGTTTGGGTATGTTTGTTGAAAAGCGAATTTAAGATAAGCTATTTCGTTTGGGTGTTGCAAAAAAAACAATTTTACATAGTAAATTACAAAAAAATGTATGAAATTATTTTTTATAATATTTGGTGGAAAAGTGAATAGTATTTGATGTTTTTATAATATTATAATTTTCTTTTGATATCTTGAAATCAATTTTTTTTATTTACAAAAAATTGAATAAAATTTCTAAATTTTTTTAATGATTGTAAAAACATGTGAAAATATATTATTTTTAACAATAGCTAAATAAAAATAATATATTTCAGTTAAATAAAAAATAATATTATTTCAATATATGCATCTCTTATTTGTAGGAAGTAGGAAGTAGGAAGTAGTAGTGTAAAAAACTGTAATATCACACTGCAAGTATTAAAGGACACATTTTTTTTTTTTTTGAAAGACAAAGATAGAAATAATATATTAAATTAAAGCAATGAAACACAAGTAGTGCCCCTGCTAAAATCACAGTAAAAAGTTCAACAAATTCAAAAGACACGGCCAAAGCCAATAAAAAGAAAGTACAGACGCACATGATAGGTCGACTGGGGTTATAATGGGAATGTTGTGAATAATCAAAATAAATTTAAGCAAACAGTTGGGTTTTTAAGCTTGTTACAAAACAAATTAAATTAGTATAAAAAGCTTTTTTTTTTTTAAATAATCATTTTATCCAAACATCAAAATTATTTCACAAAACAGCTGTTTCATCTAAAAACAGCTGAATGAGAAAGAATTAATCTTTCCCAAACATGCTCTTAGACTCAATTTCTATTGGGCCACACTCATGATAAATGAGCCCGTGAGGGCCAGGTCAAACTCTTTTCTCCCAAGTGGGGCGCCTACCTATATATGGTAGTGTAAAAGTGCTGAGCCGTATAACATAATCCCTGGCCGCACTCGGCACTTAGTTTGCGTGGAAAAGGAAAAACACCGTCGTCTCATCTTGCACCTAGCAGTTCTTAGAGACGTGCTCTGAGGACAAACACGTGGGACGTGTTCATCTGCTCGTGTAGTCATAGAGGCATTGTTGTTCGTGCAGTGCTCGTGAATTGGAATATGACTCGAATCAAAGGTCTGCGATACAAGAGGTAAAATTTTGAACATGAACCATGATCATTTGCATGGATTCTTGGTGAGAATTTTTCCGCTGCATCTTGTTTGGTATGCAAATTCCCAACAGTGGCGGCGAGGTGTAATGTAATGTGTGGTGCATGGTGATGATGCCATGCTTCACTTAAAAGAAAGTTGAGGGTTTTTAGACCTTTTGTTATATATTCACCTAGACATCATTACTTTAATCAAACAATATTGGTAATACCTTGATTTTAAAAATATAAGCTGTTGCTTTAAGTTTCGGGTGAATTCTAGCCTGAGGTATGAAGATAAGCCCCTCACCGGTGGAGACTTTTTATTTTTATTTTTATACCGTTTGATATATTAATTTAATAATCAATGGTTAAAATCAGTTATATGGAAATTATTGAACACATAAACAAAAAAAAAAAAAAAAAATTCAAGTCATTTGAATTTCATTTGCTATTATAAAAAAAAAAGGATTTTTCTAACCTGTGCAACTTTGTACATGTTAAGGAATCTTAGGGGGGTGTATTGGATTTGGATTTCAAAGTATTTTAAAAGACTTTTTTATGACAAAAAAGTCATGTGGTATTCAATCAAGACTTTTAAATAATATAAATAAGTCTTGTGGTATTCAATCAAGATTATTAAGATTTTTTTGAGAGGGATTCCAAATCCAATGGCATTCAATCAAGACTTTTTATAACTTACAAAAAGTCTTATGATAAAAGTTTGCTAATTTTGGTGGATTTTTTTATGTAATGAATTTCGTGTGACTTTTTATTGAAATGTATAAATAACAATCCCACCTCAAAATCCCATCCAAACCTTCATACTTTTATTTCCCTCGTTCCTTCTCTCTCAGCAATTCCAAAACCTTTCTTCTATCGGTTGTTCCCTTATTATTCTTTGATGTTATCGTATGAGTTTTTTCTTTCACTTTATTGCTCTGGCACTAATGGTGCATTGGTGCTTGCATATTAGAAAAGAAAAATCACTTACAGGTTTTTTCTTGGCTAAATTACACTTTTGGTCCCTAAATTGTTATTAAATGTTCAATTTGGTCCCCAAGTTTTTAAAATGTTCATTTTTGTCTCCTAATTCCTTAAACTTATTCAAATAGGTCCTTCCGTCAAGTTGACTAACGGCGACGTCAAACCTAATGACACGTGGCATTAAGTTTAATATTTTAATGTTCATTTTGGTCCCCAAATTGTTTTAACATTTTCATTTTGGTCACCCAAATTGTTTTAAGATATTCATTTTGGTCCCCAAATTGTTTTAAAATGTTCAATTTGGCCCTCAAGTTTTTAAAATGTTCATTGTCGTCCCTTTAGTCAACTTGACGGAAGGACCTATTTGAACAAGTTTAAGGAATTAGGGGACCAAAATGAACATTTTAAAAACTTAGGGATCAAATTGAATATTTAATAACAATTTGGGGATCAAAAATGTAATTTAGCTTTTTTTTTTCTTTCATTGGTTAATGGTTTTTCTTTCACGACTCACGTTAATGGTTTTTCTGTCCGTGGTACTTTCATGAAATCCGTTACTGGTGCGGTGCAATTTACCAAATTACCAGCACAGCAACACCTTTCTTACTTGCGCATCTCATATTAATAGGGATTGGGGAATGTACAGGATTGGCTTGCAATTTTTTTTTTTTTTGGGTTACAGATTAGCTTGCATGTTATAAGGTTGGATAATAGGTAATAGGTTCAGGGCACCGTTGAGATGGTGCATATATATATATATATATATATTCAAAAAAATAGTAAAAGAAAAATGGGGACGGCTACAGTACCCATGAAAAAAACAGGGGTTTTAGAACAATTTTTTATGGGCCAACAATTCACCTTCGTTTCATTATCTTTTCCTTTTTATTGAATAGTAATCAAAGTTTTTGTTATTGTAATTTAGTCATGTAACCGCTACTTCCATCCCAACCTCTTTTTCATCTTCTCCTTCATTTCAGTGTCTCACAATTCACACACAGGATAGGGCAGAAAATGAAATAAAGATCATAGAAACTCTTAATCAATAGAACACAACTACGCTAAAATAGAGGATTGGTTTGTTAATTATCATAATATTTTTTTTCAACAAGATGGAAAAGAAGGGGGATTGTGGGATTTGTTTTTCAAAAAAAAAAAAAAACTTATCCTGATTTATTAAAATTAAAATTAAATTAATAAGAATTTTTAATTTTAAATAGAAAAAATATTTAATTAGTTAAGGACTAAGTTGAAATAATGGAAGTTTTTATGTTTAAATAAAAAAATGTTTGATCTAAATTCATTAAATGAAAGATCATTCATCTATTAGTTCAAAAATAAATGTTCCAAAAACCCATTGAATTAACATGGGTACGATAGAATTTGCCAAGAAAAATAGCAATTATTGAATCATTTTTTTTCCTGGTACTCTTGTTCCAAATCGTAATTTTGTTGATTAGTATGATATGTATTTTTGTGAAATAATTAAGGAAGACAAAAATTTTGAACTTATTATTCAAACACAAGAGCATGAATGAGAAGATACTAATGTGTGGAGGGTTAGAGTAGCTTTATATATGTGGAGAAATACTATTTAGGAGGATATGAAACTACATCGAATTGTCTAGTAATTAAAAGATTAACAAAAATGTATTGAGTTTTACTTTTTTTTATATTAAAAACTACTAATTTCTTTGTTATCTTTTTTATTGACTCTTGTAACTTTGAACATTGCTAAAAAAACTCATTTATTCCTTTCGAATCTTATAAATCCATATAGTACGTTGAAATCTTATAAAGTCCTATGGTATAAATCCTTTAAAATCCAAACATGAGAATTTTGATTATATCAATCTTTTAAAAAAAGTCTTATAACTCATTACAATCCTACATAGTCTTTTAAAATCTACAAGACTTTTCAAGGTCAAAACAATCTTTTAAAATCTCAATCCAATAGATCCCCACTCCCTTAAACTAGAAATGTTGTATTGGAAAGAGTAGTTTATAAGTTTTTAAGGAGTTTGGTCGGAAAAAAAAAGTTTTTAAGAAGTTGAATACACAATTTTCAATATAATATTTTTTTTTTGGATTCCTTAACATGTGAAAAGTTGTATATGTTAGAAAAATCATAAAAAAAAAAAAAATTTACATTATTTTATGTAAGAAAGGGAAAACAATTCTTGACCTCATGAAGTCTTCAATAGTGTTGGAATCTACATAGGTGTCTGTTTCGGACTTTCGGCACCGTCTTCTTCTAACATCAATTTTGAATTCCTAAACACCACTTCCCTCCCATGACAAGGTTCCATGCACCCATCCTATATAAATAATTTAAATCCCCATCTAAGTTCAGTTTCAATACCCATCATCCCGACATGGCGCCGCCCATTGCGGCGTACCTCACGGCCTTCGCCCTCCTCCTCACCGCCACCTCCGCCGCCACCACAGGATACCACAACCACACCGTGGGCGGCACCGCCGGGTGGTTCTTCAACTCCACCACCAACACCCCCGCCACAAACTACTCTTCTTGGGCTGCATCTCAAACCTTCAATCTTGGAGATTTTCTCAGTAAGATCAATCCCACTCTTCCCCTCTCTATTTTTCACTCTTATACTTCGAATAGTACGGCGTCGTTTTATGCCTCAAAAATGATAATCAGTATGAAATGAAAACTTAGAAAACAGATCAAGTAATTATAGATTGCAGCAGTTTATTCCCTTTTGGCTTGATCCTCAGTTTTTCCATTTTTCAAACATGAAGTCAGAAGAAGTTCCATGTTTGGCTCGGGACAAAAACAATGAAGCATTTTAAGAACTCTTTTAGCTCAAAATTTCGGATAAAGTACTTGTGGATTACACATTTGCATTGTACCATAAATTTTCCTCAACTTTCTCTCGGAAATAAAACAGGAAAATCTGATTCACTTCCCTTTTTTATTTCTATTTCTCACTTTGGTCTTGAATCTTGATCCTCAGCACTAACTCCTTGTTTGACCAAGGAAAATGGAAAATCAATACAAAACTGAAACAGCAAAAGCTATTTCTTAGCTAAATTTTTGCTATCAGATCAAGTAACTGCTAATTTTCCTCAACTTTATACGAATCTAAACACAAGAATCTGATTCAATTTTCCGTTTTCTTGTCTTTTCTTTCATTTTCAATTTTTATTTTTTTATACTCAGTTTTCAACACGAACTCGAACCAGACCGTGATTCAGACATACAACAAGACCTCCTACCTGAGCTGCACCGCAGACGATTCTGACAACGGCACCTTCATATACGACAGCGGAAGCAGTCGTTTCGGCGAGGCGTTGACCGTACCGGTTCCGTTGACCATCGTGGGATCCAACTACTTCTTCTCAGACGCCGGCGACGACGGCGTTCAGTGCAGCCGCGGCATGGCCTTCGAAATCAAAGTCAACCGCGGCCTCGGATTGCCGCCGAGCCTCAACCAGCCGCCTCCGCCGCCGTACGTTGAGCCGCCGGGTCCTGACACGGAGGCTCAGTCTCCACCGATTACGGCGGCGCTACCCCCCAACGGTAGTGGCGCGTTCGCGAGACGCGCTAGTACGCGAGTGGTAGTTTACGGCTTTGCTGCGGCGCTGCTATTGTTACAGTGATTATTCGTTCACGATGGGTGGTTGGGTGCGCACTGTGCGCCGTGCAGCGTTTGATTACCTTTATTATAGTTCACACGTATGAGAAAATGATCGATTTCTTTACTAATTCTCTTTTACTTTTATTTATTATGAGATTTTACTTTCCATTGTTGTACGCTTTGTTGAAGGCTTGAAGCCTGAAGCTGAAGGGCTGTCTTTGCATTTTTTCTTCAAATTTTGCATAATAATAGCTTGGAATTTTTTTCACCCGTGGGAGACCTCAATTTTTACGTAAGTAACTAGTGTGGTATCCGTGCAACTACTTTTGCTTTTACGAATGTTCTAAAGTTACCTGTATTAATAATTAAATATTTATTTAAAATTATATGCAATTTTTTTTTGTATTGGCAAAACAATTATTATATTAATTCTAAAGTTGTAGTATGAATAGCTCAAATTTCATTTGAGTTCACCATGAAATATTAATAAGCAAAAAACAAAAGTTTGCATGCTCTAATTTTCTTAAGGAGAGACCATTCACCGGATAAAAAATTCGTAATAGTAAGTGAATTATGAAGTCATATGCTCATTCTTATTTCTTACACTTCTAATGGAGTATAAAAATGATTGGATTCATCGTTTGGAGCATTCTTCAAAACATGTCTTGCAATGTCTTGAGTATTCTGCAATTATACATAGAGTATAAATTTCTTGAGAAAACAACGAATTACCTGATCTTTAATATATAAATTGATTCACCAATCCATGTAATTGTCAACGATGTCTTCTAAGGTGCACTAGCAAAAAACTGGTGAACCTTGCACCATTTTGACCAACCAATTTAGAACAATAGAGTTGCCAAGGTGGCTTATACTTGACTTAGTTTTTTTTTTTTTTTTTTGGGGTCAAAGGTTGTATGTATTTCGTATTTAGAAACTCTGATACAAAAACTACTGAAAGTACAGAGGGGACGTCTTTGGTGTGACCGATGAAGCGGCGGGCGAAGGTGATGGCGGCGATGTCCAAGAGGCGGAGCAAGCTCTTCCTCTTTGTAGAAACATGCAGACTTTCTTGCTCTCTAATTCCTTTGCAAAAAAACGCCATCCTCGCCTGGTTCCGCGGCGAGTTCGCCATCGCCAATGACATCGTGACGTCCTCTACGCCCACCTTGCCCTCCTCGGCGCCTCTGATGCCATCCACTGCCGTAGGCTCAATTGTTGACGTTGCCCTCAAGCTCCGAAGAGTTGTCGACAGCATAACAACCAGCACGGAGGGGAATGAAAACGACGATCGTGAGGAGAGTAAAGCTATTTAGATTAGTTTCGTGGATGAAGACGCGAGGTGGTTGAAGACGAACTCCGATTCTGAAGAGATGAAGTTCTGACATGAGGATAGTCTGTAGAGGAAGATCTGACATGATGATGGATTTGTCGTGGGAAGCTCCATCTTTGGCCATCATCTCTAGGTAGTCATCGGAATCATTGTCGGCTCCTTCATCATCATGACCTTCTTCCTCCTCCTCTCTCTGTCTCCCCGCCTCACCTCCCACTGCCACCGCCACAACCCTCCTCCTCATCCTCTCTCTCTCTCTCTCTCTCTCTCTCTCTCTCTCCCTCCCCCTTCCTCACCTCCCATGGCCACCGTCACAATGATAAATTCCAACATCTCAATGGCTTCGGTGCCGCCACACCTGTCGTCTCATAGGAAATACAGTGGTGTACATATCTATGTTTTGCTTTCCATCTCAAAAATACGGTGGATTGGTGGAATACAACAAATATACGGACTATGGTGTAAATAAAGTAACAGATTAATACATTTGACATGTTGACTATACTTTGGCCGGTCAAAAAGTTAAAAACCATAGATGTCAAAATGGAATGTTCTGGTTGGTACACATAGATGGTGCATGAATGCACCACTTTCGTGCTGGTGTAACTTAGACTATACCATTGTCAACAATAGAAAGTAAAGTTTGTGTCTCCTAAATAAAATATTTTATTAGGAAAAAATTAAGAGAATGATCAAGTGGATGACAAAAAATTCTTCCCATAGTACTGCACTTGACCAAGTTGTTCTTACATCAATTCTTTATAACACTTTCAATGATTTAGGATGACTATAATAGGCCTACTCCTCAATTCCTTCCTAGATATTGGTTTGACACTTTGACTCCAACATGACACTTAAATTGTGCAACCAGCACATTAAACATAATACGTTGAAAGAAAAAACTATTTATAAAATAACAATAAAATTGAAAATTTTTAAATAAGATTATTATAGACATTTATCTAGCCAGATGAAATATTTTAGTGGACCCATATGTTAAAAATGCAATCCATATAGCAAAAATGAATTACACATAGCAGATTAGAGTGGAATAATCCTTTAATATATATATATATAGGGACGGACCTAGGTTAAGGCTTGGGAGGACAATGGCCCTCCCTGACTTTTTTTATTTATTAAAATGAATGATGTGTGTGTGTGTGTGTGTGTGTGTATATATATATATATTAAAAAAATTACTTTAAAGTTCAATGTAGATTTGATTATACATTAAAAAGAAAATTGCTAAAAATTTTAATGAAGATTCAATTATAAATGATTTTCGTACCAAGTAGGAGAGATATTGTGTTTTAATATATTACTAGTGTAATTAACATTTTAAAATATATAATTATGAATATTTTGAACGAAATTTGATACACATATATTTGTTGGGTGAACTTTAGTTTTTGTAGTTGGCCCTCCCAATCATCCAGGTCTGGGTCCGTCCCTAAATTATATATATATATATCACCGATAGTTGAATGTAACTTTTCAAGCATATTGTTTTATAGACTGTATTTTTTAGAAGCTAAAATATGGAATTTTGTAGCATTAGTTCTCTTTAAATTTTTTTTTTTTCACAACATAAGTTGTAGAAATAAATTCCTACCATTGGCATATTTAAGTGTCGGAATTTATAAGATTTAATATGTTAGTTAATTTTGTAAATCCAAAGCATGCTACTGCCTATTCTACAAAGAATATCCCAACTTCACAATTCATAGTTCTATGTGTTATAATTGAGATATCTGCACATCCTCATTCTTGTAGATGCTATCCAAAACAAATACTATAATTTAACAAGGCTAAATTACACTTTTGGTCCCCAAGTTCTAATTAAATGTTCAATTTGGTCCCCAAGTTTTAAAATTGTTCAATTTGGTCCCCAAATTCCTTATTTTTGTTCAACTTCGTCCTTCCGTTAACTGAAGCTGCAAACGGTGTTAGTTTCATCCAAGGTGGCATTTTCTCCTCATCTGATGTGGCGTTTATTTTCCACTCTGGATATGACCGTTGGGGGTGGTCTTCTTCTTCCCCAATTTAAGACCTAGCTCACAATTAGGGTTTGTCTTCAAGGATCCCCAAGTTGAGTCGCACATTGAGAGTGGAAATGTCTGAGTTCCAAGCTTCCTCCAGCACTCGTCGGTCTGTTCATAGTTCGTCCATGGATTGTCGCGCATCTCAGGGAAGTGAAATCATCAGGTGGGCTCCTGTGTGCTACTGTGAGACGAATGCCATCGTAAAAACCGCGTACACTGATAAAAACTATGGGAAAAGATTTTGGGGATGCAAATACTACAAGGTATGTCTTGTTTATGGCTTAAATTCGGTTCATGTCTGAAACAAATGGGTTAGTTTGTAACTTCTTAATGTGTTGTTTTCCTTTCCTTTTTTTGAAATCAGAAGAGGGGAAATGAGAAGAGTGGATGCAACTTCTTTCTCTGGTATTCTGAGGAAATAGGTGAAGACATAGATGTAATGTTTGTGAGACAAAGGAAAAAGATGATGAGTATGCAGAGCTCTCTGAAAAGGACCAAACTTTGGTTGCTGTGCTTCATTATTGTTTCAGCATTTATGTTCCTGCTGAATGTTATCTTCATGTCACTGCTATGGAAGCTAGGAGGCAGAGATGGGAAGCATTTGTATTTGAATTAGTTTTTACAGCTTACTAAGTGTATTTAGTTTTAGGTTACTTTGTTTAGGAAAAGTAGTTGTTAAGGCAAGATGGGAAGAAGTTGTATTTGTATTTTGAGTGGGAAGAAGTATATGTTAATGTACTTTCACTACAGCTTGTACCTCTTGTTTGAATTCAATGAAGTTATGTCATTCAATGGCACATAATATTTTAGCTTTTTTTCAAGCACCTAGCAAATACTTGGAATCAAGAGTAATGAAATATATGTAATCAACATTAGACCAACTTAAACATCTTTCATTGATAATTACTTAACCAAAACATTAGCTTGCAGCTGTCATAAAAAAATTACACTTCACAGTTGTCACCAAAACATTGGGATCATAACATCTGTTTATCCCCCAACAAAACAAAAAAAAAAAACCCAAATTACAACTGTTATGAAAATAAGTTAACTATAACCTAAAACAGTAAATGTTTCTTCATTACGGCTTCCAAACTGGTCCCCTTTTTGTTTGCAGCTTCTGCCTGATTTGCCTCCCAATTGCAGCAGCCATATTTCCTCCACTTGTACCAGTTGCAGAAGTGATAGGCTTGGAAGGTGCAGGTGCATTTGTGGGAGGTGCTGTTGGATTGCTAGCATGAGTGCAGATTTGTTTCCCCCCTTTTTTTGGTTTCTTGCAGCAGTAGTTGTTGTGATTGGTGCAATGGACTGGTTTGGTGCAGATGGCTGGTTTGGAGCAGTTTGTTGGTTAGGTGCAGTGGCAGTGGGAGGTGGTGTTGGCATGGTAAGTGCAGCGGGAGGTGGTGTTGGCTGGGTAAGTGCAGTGGGAGGTGGAGGTGCAGTGTTGGTTGGAGGTGCATTGTTGGTTGGAGGTGCTGGCTGGTCTCGTTCAGTTGGAGGTGCTGCCTGGTCTGGTTCAGTTGGAGGTGGTGGCACCTTGCAAGTCATTTTATTATGTCCATATTGTAGGCACCTGCTGCACCTCTTGGACCTCCTATGTCTCCTCAATTCTGTGTCATCCTTCTTCAGCTCCCATTGTTCCTTTATCCTCTTCTTTTCTTTGGTCTTCCTGGCATCTTCTTGTGAGGTGGGGGCTGCACATCAGTGAACTCAGTTCTTTCCCATAAGTGCTCTCCATTTGCAGGGTAGATCAAGGGTGCATAGACAGCTTCATACATTTCCTTCCGGAAATATGCAGGGATATAGTCAGCAGGTTCCAGGTTCATGTATTTCATGCAGGTGATGGCATGACAGCAAGGGATGCCAGTCAACATCCACTTCCTGCAACTACATTCTTTGCTCTGCAGATTTACCACAAATTTGTCTTCCAGATCTGTGTTTTTCTTACTTTGTCATCCACCAATTAGTCTGGTCTGCTTCCTTTTCAAGTCTCTTCTTGATCTTAGGCAGAACACTACCTTCATAAGAAGCAATTTTCTGTCTATTAGTAGCCCACCTATCCATTAAATACACCCTGATCTCTTCCAACATTGTGACAATAGGCTTTCCCCTAGCATTGACTATCACACTATTGAAAGCCTCACTCATGTTGTTCAGTAGAGTGTCACACTTTGGGCCAGCAGTGAACCTAGACTTACTCCAGAACCTATAGAAAAACAGTTAACCAATTAGTATTATGTATTTGTATGCCTTCTAATTAATGTAGACAAGTACTTACCTAGGAGGAATTTGTATCAGATGCTTGAAAGCCTCTTCATTGACTGATCTCAGGTCTCTCATTTCCCTCTCCCAAGCCTGAGGATATGTGGCCTTTGCTGCCCTCCACATCAGTTCTTTCAACTTTTTTCCAGGAAACTTCTTCCTGAAGTTATTATACAGGTGCCTTACACAAAACCTTTGATCCACACCAGGTAGTAACTCTTCCATAGCAGGTAGCAAACCCTTTCAATCAGATACATAAAATTAATCATGTGCATTAGGGGACCAAATTGTAAAAAATAAGAAAATTACAGGGACCAATTTGAACATATAAAACAAATTAGGGACCAACTTAAAGTTTTACCTTCTGTTGATCTGAAATGAAGGTGTATGTTGAACAGCAGCCTTGGCCTCCAAGGTCATTGATGAGCAGCTCCAAAAACCAGGACCATGAATCCTTTGTCTCTCCCTCTACCACAGCAAAGGCAACGGGGAGCATCTAATCATTGGGATCTCTCCCTATGGCAGCTATGATCTGGCCACCATAATACCTCTTTAAGAAGCAGCCATCTAACCCAATGATAGGCCTGCACTTCATGAAACTTTCTCTGCACCCTTTAAAACAGATGTACAGCCTCTGGAATGTAGGAGCCAGACACCTACCAGGAACTTCCAAATCACCCTCATCACCTTGAAACCTCTCAACTGTCAATTTAACTGTTGAACCACGATTTGATCTCAGCAGTTCATGATAATAGTCATGGATCCTTGTATACTGCTCCCTGAAACGTCCATCTACTAAGCTCTTAGCAAAGTTCCTTGCCCTAAGAGCCTTACTCACAGTAACTCCAGCATTCCACTTCTTTTGTGCCTTCTCCCTTATATCAGTAACCTTCAATCTTGGATTTTCCCTAATAGTTCCTTGCAATCTATCACTTAACCATTTTGTACTGAGCAGCTTAACTCTGTATTCTCTGCTACAAGTATGCTTATCAATCACTTTCCTCAATTGCCATGTGTCTTCAGTTGGTACTTTGGCACAATAAGCCCTCCATGTACACCCTCCCTTGCACAACACCCTCATCCTAACCTTGTCATTTTTTTTAATTGTCAGATTTCTCCCTGAGTGTACTGCATATGTGGTAATGGCCTCCTTAAAATGTTGTTTCGAAACAAAATATGTTCCCACTTCCCATTTGTAATCAGCCATTTTCTTTGGCATCCTGAACATAGGGAACTTAGGCCTTCTACATATGGCATCTTCACTGCCTTCATCACTCTCCAACTCCTCAGATGCATATTCACTGTCCGAAAGGCCCCTGTCCCTATCAATTCCCTCTTCTGGATTACCACCTTGCTCATTCAATGATTCATCTGTTGATTCTTCAGGACCCTGCTCATGCTCAGGTGGTGGAATTGTAGACTTCCTTGGCCTACCCCTCTTTCTTTTAACCTTCTCATTGGCTGCAGGGGCAGGAGCCTCATCCATGACTGTAGGGGCAGGAGCCTCATTCATTGCTGCAGGGGTAGGAGCCTCATCCATGACTGCAGGGGCAGGACACTCATCCATAGCCTCATCCATGGCTGCAGGGGCAGGAGCCTCATCCATGGCTGCAGCATCCTCATCTTGCAAAATCCCCTCAAACTCATCCACATTGTTTTGCACAGGTGGAGCTGGTTGATTAAACATGTCATCTCCATCATTTTCTTCCTCTGAATCATCAAACCTTATGTCCATGGCACTGTCTTCACCATCAGTTTCATCATTATTGACATCTTCATCTTCAGTTTCAGTCTCCTTAGCAGGTTCAGCAACATCAATATTACCTTCATGATGACTAATCTCATCTGCTGCCTCATCAACCATTTGGGCCACTTTCCTTTTGGTGCCCATGTGCCTCCTTCCTTTCACATTTGGGCCTGCTTCATTTGCTCCAACAACATCTAGCCCATCACCAACAGTCCCTTTATTAACATCAACTGGCCCATCAACCTCAGGCCCATTTTCAGCAGCTACCCCATTGTCATTCACTGACTCCTCCTCAATAGGCCCATCATACCTAGGTGTCACCTTCACTACATCTGGCTGGCTAATTGGATGCAAAACAAACAACCTAACTTGTCCATGCACCTTTGCTACGTTCCCCATATCCATTGCACCCTCATCATCAAATAGTAACTTCAGTCCATCTTCAATATCCTCTCCTTCATCAAAATACCACATGCTGAGGACAGAAGGGAATCCCATTTCCCTCAAAATACCATGTATCTCAAAGTAACTCCATTTATCCGGGTCACATTTCCAAGTAGACACAAGTCCTGTGTATTCTAACTTGGACCTATTAGAGAAGTACCCCCCATAATGGATTGCCACATCAAACAAGTCAGCCATAACAGAGACCAATTCCTATTAAAGTTCAAAAAAACAAAAATGGGTCATTTCACCAACATTCAACCTCAGTTTCTATTCAAACACAATCAACACAAATCTCAAAAAACCCACATGCAGATGGTGTATTAAACAGAGCAAATGCATGATATAAGACGCAAATGTGAACTAAGGGGACCACTAATACATATACTCTGTTTCTGGGACAACAACAAGGGGACCCCTAGAACCCTAAAATGCACAAAAACTAACCCTCGACATTGACACAAATACACAAAATACGTGTGGTGGACCACGACGAAGACATCAAACAAAGAAGAAAGGGACAAATGATGATGTCGCTCAATCAAACAAATTTACAAAAATAGCAACAAACAATAGAACAGTTGGACAAAACTTACCTAAACAGGAGAAAACCCACGACAGTTGCAGAGTCCTTCACCTTCTCCCAGCCGTGCGATGGAGTTTTTGGACAAGCCGAAACCCTAGCACCCCAACCCAGTTTCTTCTTTCTGTTCAACAATGGTGAAGCGTGACTCTTGGTTTCCCTCCAACATGGTTTTGTCCATCTGAAGAAGGAGGGCCAAAACGACGTCGTTTCATCATATGTGACATGTCAGCGACACTTAACGGAGTCAACGTCCACGTAGGATCCACGTAAGTCGTCGCCGTTATACCTGTTAACGGAAGGACAAAATTGAACAAAAATAATGAATTTGGTGACCAAATTGAACAATTTTAAAACTTGGGGACCAAATTGAACATTTAATTAGAACTTGGGGACCAAAAGTGTAATTTAGCCATTTAACAATAATTCTATGAGAACGAGACAAATTTTTTAAATCATTAGCCTGGGTTTGAGGAATAGTTATAGTATCTCCAATGATCCTCAAACAACTTTACCAAACATTGACTAGCTTTCGAAAAGGAGTAAAAACGAGAGAGATGAAAATGATATAGCACTGAGAAACTTAATTCTCTATTTTTAGCAGAAAGTGAGAAGTTTTTGAGCGAGAAAAGAGTTGTTGTGGAGGTGACACCTGTAAAAAAAAAAAAAAAAAGAGGTGAAATTGTAATTTAAATAACACATTCTTTTACTATATAGGTAAATTATTGAATACCTTTATTTAGTGCGTATTAAAATAAAGTAAATATCCATATATAATAATAATAATAATAATATAATAATAATAATAATAATAATAATAATAATGAGATGAAATTGTTATAACTTTTATTAATCGTATAGCAAGAGTGACGAGGACATTTAAATAATTTCGAAATCATATAGTGTTTTTTTTTTTTTATTTTTACTATTGTTGTTTTCATTGTTTGAAATCTTTGAAATCTTTGAAAAGACAAAATAAAATAAAAACAATAAGACATTTTTTGTACTTATACTTTAAAAAAAATATAAAACTGAAAATAAAGTAAACAAATCCTTAATTTCTTGGATAAAACAAAAGTAAAAGTCAGAGATGGCGTTAACTCACTAAGACTCTAATGTATTGTCTATCCATATGTAAATATATATATATATATATATATATATATATATATTGTTTGACTTACAGTTATGTTATCTAAACATCAAAATGAAGATAACAATTTAACAACGGTGATGATGTTCAAAATTATGGTAATTGTGTGTTGAACTTGATTAATAGGTATGTCAAGATATGTAACTTATTAATCTCCCACTAGTTGCATTAACCAAGTTAACGATTAATGAGTTATCCATTTATTACATCTGTATCAATTAACAAAGTTCAACACACCATTAACCATAATTTTGAATGTCCCCTTTTGACATCCAAATAACATATTTGTTTCATTCAATTTTGAGATTTCTCTAAATAGTATTTTAATGGCTTTTGTTATCCTTGAATTTTATTTTTTTTTTTAATTTTTTCAATTTTCTTTCTCAAATTTATTTTATTTCAAATACTATTTAATTTTAAATTTTTATTATACATTAAATCAAAGATATATTTTCAAAATATAAAATGAAGTTTATTATTCATTATTTAAAAATAATTTTAAATTAAATATATAATATTATATTATTATTATTTTAATATCCTTGTATTGCATGGGAAGAATTAATGGTTTCTTTATTATTACTTGAGTTTAATTTTGATATATGGTCAACAGAATTTTAAACTGTCAACCAATTACTAATCATCCTATACATGACTTTGAAGATAAATATTATAAGAGTTAAAATATTTTTAATATTGTATCAGTTTATAATTATTTGTCTTTACCAAAAAAAATTTATAATTACTTGAGAGTGTGAAAATTAATAATGTGTTTAGATATACGTTGAAGTGATGATGTATGAATTCTAAAATTATGTTACTTAAGTAGTAAGGAATTATTACTTTTGGACAAAAATCAGTTTGAAACTACACCAACGGAAAAATAAAGTTACTATGAATCATTATTTATTTTGCTTCAGTTGTGGAGTTAATTGATTTGTTATGAAAATTAATCTAAGAAATTGGAAAAAAATAGCTTCTCATGTATTTATCTTTAAATAAGTTTCATTTACTCTTTTGTCAAGTTTCATTTAACCTCTTATTCTTGTCTTGAAAAGAAGAAAATCGTTATGCAAGGGTCTTTTGAATTTTGAAGAAGAAAAAAAAGATGTTGGACACCAAAATAGGAATTGCCTTTATAGAATAGTATAGATATAGATATTTAATGGATTGAAATTTTTACAACTTTATCAAAGCAGTTATGTTATTTGAACATCAGAAAATTCGATGCCTACGACATTTGATTGGTGATGTTTTAAAATAGTAGTAATGACATGTTGAGTTCGGTTAATGATAATAGTGACTTTCACTAATCAAAATTTTATAACCATTAACCAAATTATCCGTTAATGAATTGTTCTTTTACTACAATTATGTTCATTAAACAAACTTAACACGTTATTAACTACAATTTTGAAATCATTAACTAGGTTCGAGAACTATCAATTTTTCATATGTTAAATTAGCATCATCATCATCAACATTAGTATAGATTAATTAATTAATTAATTAATTAGTTAATTAATTACACTAAGTTAAAACTTTAAAGATCAATGAAACTTGCTAAGGAAAAAAGGGACATCCCAAACATCCAAAACATGGAAGAATTGAAGGGTGATTGAGAGTGAACGAGTAAGCACACGCAAAGCTTCAAAGCTTTTCATTCCAATCTTGTGGAGGAAGAGGCAAAAGAACCCAACAATCCCTTTAAAGTGTCGTTTCAATAAAGAAAACGATTGAAGTTTTTACAGTTTTGAAACAGAGTGTGTGTGAAGAGAGAGTTCCATAACTGATATAACAGAAAACATAACTTGGGTTTTCTTTCAGTTTCATCTTTTGGTCTCTTTTCAAAATCTCATCCCAATTCGCTTTCATTTTCCCAAGTTCGAACCTTTGTGAATCGTGATCTTTCTTCTCAAATTTCACAGTAAGTCTCCATTGGCTTGATTAGTGTGTTGTTTTCATATGGGCATCTTTGGTTTTGATTTTTTTTTTTTTTTAATTGCATTATGTGTTTTTTGGGTTCAGTTTTGAAGGGGTAGCGCTGTTTCGAATCTGGGAAAATGGGTTTGTTTTTTGGGATTTTTCTGGGGATGGTATTTGGCATAGCATTGATGGCTGGGTGGCAACGCATGATGAGGTACCGAAGCGCCAAGCGAATTTCGAAGGTATGATGGTTTGTGCTGTTCATCTTGAATTATGTTTTGTTAATCATTGTTTTAGAAATGGTTATGGATTTCTTTGGAATGGGCAGTATTGAAGGGAAGTTGATGAATTGAGACATAATTAATCGGTGAGTTTTTGAATGTTGAAAGAAAAAAACTGGGAGATCATGAAGTTCACGGGATAGCCAATGACCTACTTGTACTGGATTTTAGCAAAGGAATGTCATATAGGAGGAGTGTAATCATTTGAGAAAAGATTCGTAGGGCATGTGTAGTGAGGACACTTACAAGAAGGTAAGGATAATAGTTTAATGATGATAACATGATCATTTAAAAAAGTCACATGCATTTATCTTCTAATTTCGACCATTCAAATAAGATTCAATGGTCAAGCTTCATTGCTCTCTGCTTTCACAGTAAGAAGATGTTCTGACAATCTGACCTGATGTAGTCCCAGGGTACCAATATCATGATTCTGAATTCTCGTTCTTGCAAAAATTTATATGGCGAAACATAATTGCTCAAAAGAAATTTGTGGGAAAAAAAATAGTGTATGCTTTTCTTCAGCAATCAGTTTGATTGAAAAGCATAAGGAGATACTTTCTCAATGTACAGAATTGATGGTCCTTTGTGTTGTCCCTCATCAGATATGTATATGGGCAAAGTACCCCTTATAATGACTTGGGCAATTCTTCCTTTTTAAGCTAGCTTTTGGGGTAGAGTTACAGATATATCTCTATTAAAATGAAGAAGCAGACCATGACAAGCAGTACCTCTAACTTGGAAGTTTTCTTGCCACACAGAGAACACAACTGTTGTAGGAAAGTAGCTGACTTACTACTAAAAAATGAGTGGCCTATTGTAAGAACTATACCTATGCAATACACACATATCAAGATAAATATTAGTTGATGCCTTAAAATATGCAACAAGTAATTTTTATATTAATTGCTATTCAAGTGAAATATTTTACGTGATAAGGAGATTTGGACTTCCAAATGGGTTTGACTATAAGGAATCTCTGATTATTAGGAGAGTAAGTTAGAAATTGGAAAAAGATTTACAAGATAAACAGAAGATTTTGATGCCTGCCGCTCCTATCTAGATTGTCCTAGATGAGAGTATATAAAAGAAAAATAAGAAACACTAGGTGATATTTGGTCAAACCATCATTTCAATTCTGAAAGTAATATTTAAGTTTACCAATGTAAGCATTTATGAAAGCTCAAATGGCAAAGAAAGATAAGAATTATGTAGGTCTACTATATATTACTTTATAAGAACTTATATCCCTCATGTTGAGAGGTATAGTTGCATCCAATGTCTAAGCATTTTTCTGTTATCTGAATGATCAAATCCAAGCTTGAGTGGCCTTAAAAGAAGGACTTAGGTGACCCTAAGACAATGAAAACCTTGCATTCCGAAGCTGTGCTCCTTCTGCTTTGCACAAACATTTGATCTGGTTGATTTTTAATCCTAAAATGTCTTGGGAACAAATCAAGATGATGTAGGACTGATTCAAAAGTTCTTACTTTGGTCATTGCCTACCTTTAAGGTTTAGCTTGAATGTGAAAGAAATCAGGAACTGTTAATTGGTAAAGACTGAGTGGTAATACAATTTTTCTGGCTGGAATTATGTCGTTTTATTTTAGCTAGGTTGCTTACCTTGGGGTTTTATGAACTGATTAAAAGAGACCTTACTCTAAACGATTTTATAACTTTATATGAAAGCATAATATATGCATACATGGGTGCATGTGTTTTGCACATACTATCTTATGCTTTTTTTGCCTGGTTGAATCCTGCATTGATAAAAGCTGAAGGGAATATTCGATTGCCATAATTGGTGTGGCATATTGGTATATCGAAACAAAAGGTTTCTCATGCTCTGTAACTGTCATGGTTCATAGTTTGATGAAGTATGCTTATCTAAAAAAAAAAAAAAAGTTTGATGAAGTATAAGACTACAAAAGTGCAAACATGTAACTTTGTTAAACTGCATAGTGGTCTATCGCATGATTTTTTATTTTTATTTTTTTGGTAGTCAAATGTTAGTGTGTTAATATTAGTATTTTGTTAGTGGGTGGGGTTTGAACCCTCATCCTCCTTATCACTCCACTCCTAAACTCTCCCACCCCAACCACCTTGACCACCTTATGACTCCTTGGTCTATCGCATGATATTATGAAAATATTTTGAACCAGAAACCTTTGCTTGTTGAATAATATCTAACCTGTTCTCTCTGTGCAATTAGTTACAAGCTTATCAATTCATTTATCTTTTTGGATCATAAGCCAGTGACACATCGTAATTTTGACCTTCCCTGTGCCTGTGGACTTCCGCGTGAAGTCTAGATCCTGTATTCTCTAATTTAATCACAGTGATGGAAGAAGACAAGTCGAAAAGGGGCATGAAAAGAAAAATGTAAAAGGAAGGCATCAGAACATGGATGTTATATTATGATGAATACTACAGCACTAACAACGATATCTTGTTGAGGGACCTTCTGGGCTGGGCATATTTATATTTAACAAAAAAAATTCCTGCTTTAGTCTTTGGATATATGTTTTTCTTTTTCCTAATATTATTTATTTTACACTGCAGGCAGTTGACATTAAACTCCTTGGATCCCTTAATAGAGATGATTTAAAGAAAATTTGTGGTGATAATTTACCCGAATGGATATCTTTTCCTGTATATGAGCAGGTCGGATTCTCATCTTTTATTGTGATTACTTATCTTTCTATTCAAATGATTTAGTACAACCCTCCGATTATTCCAGTATTATGTTTTTGGCAAATTATCAAATTCAGCTGCAAAGTTAAATTTAGAAACTCTATATATGTTTCCGAACTCGTATACTGTTTATGTTTTCTGTGTATGACTCTTCCTTGCATGGGCTTTTTTTAGGTCAAGTGGCTAAACAAGCAGCTGTCCAAACTTTGGCCATTTGTGGCAGATGTGAGTAAGCTTGCATGCACATTACCATGTTTGTAACATTTTGTTAAACCAATTTTCTCTTTTTCCATATTTGTTTTGTGTTTTGCTCCTTTGTATTGGAGGATTCCTTATCCTCCCCACTCATTTTAATTCCTTCTCTTCATCTTAATAAATTTATTCTTTTATAAAAAAAAGGCTACAACAGTTTGTGGAGTGTTGTTCATTGATTATTGACAAGATTTATTTCTAGGTTAGATCTTGACATTTCCCTTGTTCTGGAGTATGTTATTTTACAGAATATATTTTATTTGCGATCAAGATTGGATTGTTTATTTATTGTGGTATGACATTATATTGCTTCCAACACCCCATTTGTTCAGTAACTTCAGTTTGAATGAGAAAGAGTATATTGGATCTGTTATTATGGGGAGACACTAAATTAGGATTCTTCATTTGAGGACTAATATAATATAGAAACTCAAAAATCAAAACCACAGACTGGATGTCCTTTGGTTTGTAAAGGGTAGATGCATGCAGCATTATCCCGAGTTGAGAGGCTGTTTCTGTCACTAGAGTTTGTGACCACTAGGTCCCGAGGCAACAATCTTATTGTTACGCCAAGTCTCACCTAAATGCCTAATATAATTTTTTTCTAAAAAATATGTGTGTATGTTCTATGCAACAGGCACCCTCTTTCCTTAGACATAAACCTTCTTTCCTCTTGTGCTTAGGCTCAAGGATCCTTTCTACTTTGATTTTCCTTGCAAAGCTTTCTTTCGTAGGGGTATTCCTCCATTGCTTAAATAGATGACATAATCTTGATTTGTACAATACGTGTGGCAGAGATGAAAATGTTGTATTGAACGAGTGGGTATACAAGAAAGGATAAGATCGGGAGTGAATATGTTAGAGGGAAAGTAGGAGAGGCACCTATTGAGGAAAAGATGGTAGAATCATGCCTATGATGATTTGGACATGTGAGAAGAAGACTAAAAGAAGCCCAATCAGTGGATTTTATCCGAGAGAAGATAGCCCCATAATTAGAGGAGAGGAAGACCATGAGAAACACTAGGTGAAAGTGAAACCATTAGAAAGTGTTAGAAAATCAGAGAAATATCTGATAATATCTTTTCATATCTTGGAATATTTTAGAGTATCCTAGATGATCTTTTAGGATTTATTTCTTAAATATTTTATGATTTGATTCTCTATTTCAACATGGTATCAGAGAAGTACCATCCTCCGTGACGTGTCCCATCACTATTCCACTGCGTAGTTCCGCTAAGTATGAAGGAACTCTAATTATTTTCTAAGCCATACCAAAAAAAAAAAAAAAAAAAACCCTTTTTTTTTGTTTGTCATGCCCTCTTTTCTCACTCACTGACGATCATTCCGGTGGTGACCCTTTTCTCACATATGAATCATATTAGTGGTGACTTCTGTTTCCATCGATGATTGACTTATGTTGGCTATGACTCACACTAGCCCACCTCATTATCCCAGATGCTTTGGCTCGGCTCTTTTTCCTGGATGCATTGGCCCGTCTTTCTCCTAGATGCACTAGCCTTGACCCTTTGTCCCAGATGCACTGGCCTCGTCTCAGTCCCGGAAGTAGTTATCTCCTTAATTTCTATTTTAAATAATTTGGGTCTTTGATATTGTTGTTGAAGCTTCCAAATACGGTTTTGAGGAGTTCGGACCTTGCTTGGTTAGATTGCTTGCCAAGAAATTTCTATCAGGCTGATGATCAGCTATCTTTCCAGCAACTTTCTCTGTCCTCTCCAATATCCTTGAGTTGCCTTCCAACCATTATTTTCATGGAGCTCAGTTTATGTTTTTATTTTAAATTTTAATTTGAGGGGAAATGCATTGTTTTCGTGTAACAAGCTTAAAGCTTAGTAAGCTTTAGCTTGAGAGGGAGTGTTAGAAAATCAGAGAAATATCTGATAATATCTTTTCATATCTTAAAATATTTTAGAGTATCCTAGATGGTCTTTTAGGATTTATTTCTTAATTATATTTTATGATTTGATTCTCTATTTCAACAGAAAGGATTTAAACCCAAATGGCCTTTTGGAGGAGTTGTTTTTTGATAGAACAAAATGGCGTTGTTTGATCCATATAGCAGAGCCCACCTAGTGGGAAAAGACTTTGATTGTTGTTGTTGTTGTATTCTTGATTTGGATTATGTTTACTTTTAGGCAGCAACGTTAGTGATAAGAGAATCTGTTGAACCACTATTGGAAGAGTACAGACCCCCTGGAATTACTTCATTGAAGTTCAGCAAGCTGTCTCTTGGAAACGTCGCTCCAAAGATTGAAGGTATAAACCAACAGCAATTCCTCTCTTCATTATTTTCCCTGCCAAATTCACTACTGCACTTAAGGAATGCATAATCTCAGAAAATGACATTGATCTGTCTTTCTAGTTTGATAACTTTCCGTTTAGACTGCTTCAGATGTAAGAAAATTGTGAGATTTTTTGCAGGAGCTGGTTATCCAAATTTTCATGTTTATTTTTGTTTATTTTGTTTATTTTGTTTTTTTTTTCCTGTCTGTAGGACATTTGATATACTAGTGTACTGACCTTTTTATATCCAAGCTTTATGGACAATATCATTCATCATTCATTGTACTTATTTTTATATATCCAATTCTTATGGACAATGCTTTTCATCTCTTCTCCTTTTGTCTCTTATGTAACTAATTTTGTTGGATAGGAATACATGTATATTTAAGTGTGTCCCTTTGGCCTTAATATGTTGTAGTATTTGATTGTGTTCATTGCTTCTCTTTGGTGCTCTTCTCATGGTTGTGTGAAGTGAATTTCCATTTTTGATGTCCAAAGAGATTGGACAGCTTTGGTGCATTTTTGAGCCAATTGGCTTATTGTTTTCTGCTGTGATTTTCTTTTCTTGAGGATTTCTTATCTTCTCCCTGAAGTACATTCTTGGTTTTAATTAGAAATGTTTTTTTTTTTTTCTCTTCAAGTTTTGCAGAGGAATCCATGTAAACATAACATGGCTTTATACAAACTAAAACCAATTCACAGATACAACCAAAATCTGAGTTAAAAAGAAAATCCCATCATTCGTGCAGTCCATAATTTGAAGGGACCTCTGTCTTCTCTGAAGAAACACCTTCCGACCATTAACTCTTAATTGCCCTTATTCCATACATGTCATCTTGCTTTAGCAAGCGGCTTCTATGCACCAATTCATGCCTAGATCTCTGTCAGAGCCATATTGAGAACTTGTTAGAGCAAATGAAACATTCGTGAAAAAGATCATTTGGATTTGTTGTAGTTGCAATGGTGTATGGCTTGTGCTGGACTTGCCAGCACTTCCTTTGTAGTGAGGGATTGTTAACACTATAATTTTTTATCATAGACATCGATATCTAATTGATTTAGATTTTAGAGGGAGGATGCCAGGCTGTTTGTTAACTAGTGACAGATTTTATCTATTTGATCATAGACAAAGGAGCTTTCAGCACAATGGGTTTTGGGAGACACAAGGAAGTGCTAATGATATATGGGATGAGATGGCCAAAGGGATTAAGAAGGTAGCAAGAGACTCTTGGCGAATCAAGAGGATTTGGACCTAAGGGTAAAGAATCTTGGTGGGGAGACGCAAGTGTGCAAGATAAGGTTAAGTTTAAAAGGGAATGTTATAAAGCGTTGTCCTTGTGTAAAAATGCTAAAAATTGGGAAAAATGTAAGGTAGCTAAGAAAGATACTAAGAAGGCGGTGAGTAAAGCAAGAGCTAGAGCTTTTGACGGCTTATACCAATCCTTAGGAACCAAAGACAGAGAAAGAAGGATTTACAGGCTAGCTAAAGGTTGGGAAAGAAAGACAAGAAACTTGGACCAAGTGAAATGCATTAAGGATGAAGGAGGTAATATCTTGGTTACGGAACAAGATTTTAAGGAAAGTTGGAAGAATTACTTTCACAAGTTATTTAATGAAGGTCACAAAATTATTTGGCACTCTGATAGGCTAAACACTAGAGATGAGGACCAACACGAAATTATATGGCACTCTGATAGGCTAAACACAAAACTACTTTCACCTTTGTGGATTTTTCCCCTTTCTAAGATTTTCTGTTGAATCACTTCTTATATCAACAATTAATACATGCATAATTTCTTCATCCATGCAGGTATTCGTGTTCAGAGTCTTAAAAAAGGTCAAATCATAATGGACATTGATTTCCGTTGGGGTGGTGATCCCAATATTGTTTTGGCTGTTGAAGCTGCACTTGTTGCATCAATCCCTATTCAGGTTAGACTCAGCAGTGTTTTTCTATGCTGGAATTTCCTGTTTCTTTAAGAAATTTTCAAAATTTTGAATGTTGTTGTTTTTTGCTTCAGTTGAAGGATCTTCAGGTTTTCAGCATTATCCGTGTTATATTCCAACTTGCTGAAGAGATCCCCTGCATTTCTGCTGTTGTTGTTGCCTTACTTGCTGAGGTAACCCTTGAGAAAGGGGGCGGTGATCTACTTGAGTTTCTCAATCTCCCTTTTACAGTTTCCTATGTGCACATTCTTTTGTTGGCTCCTGTAAATCAAGTTTAAAAAATTGCATGGACCATTGGCTTGAAGTTGCATATGCATGTTATCACTTCATGATTGTGTGACATTAATCAATTTATTTTTCTATAAGAAGAAATTGACTTTTACAGTTGGTAAGCAAAAACACTGAAAAGGTTGATAATCGACCCTTTATATCATGCATAGGTTCGTTGCATTTAAATATCAATTTCATGTGTATATATATATATCAGCTTCAGTGATTTACCAATTTACCAGTGTGATGATGTTAGGTGGATTACTTTTATCAGCATTGTGGCATTGCCTAATGCCTACTACATGATAGTTTGTAACTTGGGAATCAAATATTAATTTTTCGGCCTTGGTATTACTGACTCTTCCATTAACAATTAATCAGCCTAAGCCTAGAATTGATTACACTCTGAAGGCTGTTGGTGGAAGTTTGACGGCTCTCCCTGGAATTTCAGATATGATTGATGTGAGTTCTGTCTATTTTATGAACTTCCCCTTTTCTCCTTGTACTGATTTTGAATTAATACTCATAACCCAATATTTCATAGGATACTGTGAACTCAATTGTTACTGATATGCTCCAATGGCCTCATAGGATTGTTGTTCCACTTGGCGGTGTACCTGTTGATACTAGGTAATGTCAAATGTCAATATGGAAAAAAATTTCTCCGTTTGTTATATCTCTTTCTGAATTTAGATCAAAGAATGACTAGGTTTTTTATTATATCTGATAAACTATATTTTAAATTGAGTTTGAAATTTTTGGGGTATTCCTAAGAATTGCTTGTTTCATTTTTTTGATCTCTCCACCCCCTCTGAAAGGAAGAAAAACAAATTGGGAATGCCAAATTGTATGTAAATGCTAAAATATTCCTACACTGCATAATCACTCTTTGTTTTTTTGTTTTTTCAGTGAGCTAGAGCTTAAACCCCAGGGAATGCTTACAGTGACTGTAGTAAAAGCAAATGATTTGAAGAATAAGGAAATGATTGGGAAGTCTGATCCTTATGTAGTTGTGCATATTCGACCACTATTTAAGGTTAAAACCAAGGTTATTGATAACAACCTCAATCCTGTTTGGAATGAGGTATTTGACTTGATTGCAGAAGACAAGGAGACCCAGTCACTCATCCTTGAGGTTTTGCACCACTAATGCTTTCCCTTCTTCTTTTTTGCCACTTTCTTCTGCCTCCTTTCTTAGGAATATGCTGTGACATTTTGCTTACACTAGTTTTAGACTTTTAAAAAAGTTGAATATATCCTCTTGACTAAAGCAGTTATGTAATTACTTATGGAAGAAATTGAGAAATTTCTGAAGAATTTAGTTTTCGGATATGTTCAATATATGAACATGAAAATACCCTAAATATAGCCTGTTCAGGTGCCTTAATTTGACGAGTTGTAACTCAAGTTTAGTTTTTTACCATTCAAAATGTTGTCACATATTATCGTAGTACAGATTATTTTGTACAATTCTTTTTTAAAAATAGGAGCAGACATACTTTTTTTCCATAAATATTCTACTATGTATAGCCACCAATTATAATATAATAATCATAATAGAAAGTGTGAATATCATGTCACATATAATCAAAATTTCTGACTCCAACACTAGTGTCAATTCTACATGCTAGTTAGTATATATGAGAATATCTAGTTGCTCAAATGGCTTCTTATGCATTGAGTTCTTCGAAAAATTCATGTTAGATTCCTTTGTGGGATCTTAGCCATAGTTTGTACTTTATTTACTTCCCCTAGTTCAAGGGTTTGTTCATCAGTCTCTCTACACAGCTACACCTGCTAATGTTTTGGTTTGAAATCTTCTAATCCCACTCCACAGTTCCTATTAAACTGGTTCGATGCCATGATTGATTTAATAAAATTAACATAAATGATTTTCATGACTCTGCAAATAGGTTCATGATAAAGACATTGGGCAAGACAAGCGATTGGGGATCGCAAAATTGCCACTTATTGACCTGGAAGTGGAAACTGAAAAGGAATTCGAATTGAGGCTGCTGTCATCGCTTGACACGCTGAAGGTGAAAGATAAGAAGGATCGAGGAACCTTGACAATAAAGGTACATATAGTCTAGATATGTGTTGATTTATTTGGCAGTGACATCATTACAAAATTTCTGGGGCTATGCTTGATATATATATATACTGAAAATTTGAGTGAAAAGTTTTCTTTCCCCGCTTTTTCTTTCCCTTTAGGTTTTTTTGATCAGTGATCATCCTGTCATTGGCATATTTAGTCCCTTCTTATTTTGTGTTCACTTACATGGCATGTCTTAATTGATTGGATGTTGTATACTTATAATCAATCTCATTGGAATTTCAGGTCTTTTATCATCAATTTAACAAGGAAGAGCAGTTGGCTGCACTAGAAGAAGAGAAAAGGATGCTTGAAAAAAGGAAGAAACTGAAAGAGGAGGGAGTTATAGGAAGTACAGTGGATGCACTAGATGGAGCAGCATCAGTAGTTGGGTCTGGTGTTGGACTGGTTGGTGGTGGCATTGGTGCTGGAGCTGGACTTGTTGGCAGTGGTCTTGGCGCCGTTGGTAGTGGACTGAGCAGGGCAGGAAAGTTTATGGGCAGGACAATCACAGGGCAAACTGTCTCCAGAAGGAGTGGTTCATCTATTCCAGTTAATAATGCAGAGGAGAATGGTGGTGGGACAAAGACTCTGTAATTCCTGCTTGGGCACTTGAAGATTAATGAATTGACCTTGAATGTTTAGTTTTGAGCTACTATAGAGTATAGATAGATCACCAATGTTGCTTGTTCTTTTTCATAATGTTTTCTCCAAGTCTGTTGTTAATGGAAATAGATTGAAAACTGATAGCAGAAATTTTGATTAATAGTTTTTAGTTGTACAATCCTTATCTGTAATTATGTTTAACCTGGATGTGTAATAAAACTTGACAATTGTAAAAATTCCTTACTGGAAATCTAAGTGATTCAAAACGAAAAACTTATGTTACACAAATTAATTTTGTAACTATAAGTTATTTAAATTTTTAAAGAAAGTATGGTCACTATACCTGGTAGCATATAATATTAAGGAAAACAATATACTGACTTTCCTTAGGATTTGACTTAATTATATTGGACATTCCTCTTGGTTCAAAAGTGATACCCACCTTCCCAGCATTATTTCAATTACCTCTTAGTGGTCAAGCACTTGCAAGTTACAATCAAAGGCTTTTTTATGCTAGTAGTGTAATTTGATTCGACAATTACGTGTATGGTGTGGTTTTTAAAATATTTACGCTACTAGGGTAAGTCGTAACTTACAAATACGAAACCAAATATAAAGTCGTATCCCCCACTTACGACTCATTTTTATATTTGTAAAATAGCAAAAAAATTAAGGAGTCGTATACATCACATACGATTTATGATATTTATTATTTTTTTAATACAAATCGTTTCTAGCAAATACGACTTTGTTATTTTAATATTTTTTTAAAAAAATTGTCTAGCAAGTCGTATCCATGAATCACGACTTTGTTATTTTATTTTAATTTAAAATAAGTCGTATCCATCGATCACGACTTCAGTAAATATTTTTTTCAAAAATAAAATGGCAAAGTCGTATCCATGGATCACGACTTCGTTATTTTATTCACTTGAGTTGTATATATGACATACGACTTGGCCATTTTTTTATAAAATATAATAATAATAAATAAGTCGTATGTTTTACATACGACTAGCATGGAAATTTAAAAAAATAAATAAAGTCATTAATATTAATCACGACTTGCAAAAATTTATAATAAAAAATTTAAGTCGTAAGTTTTGTATATGACTCCCTCACTTTTTTTTTTTTTTTAAATTTTTCGAATATAAAAGTGATTCGTGGATAGTGTTTACGATTTTCATATTGATTTCGTAACTCATTCTTACGACCTATCTCAGGTCCGTAATTATTTTAAAATCTATACCATTCATGTAATTGCACTGGCAAATTACACCAGTTAAGTGAAAAAGCCTATAATCAAGCATATAGGTGGAAGTGATGAGGATGTAGATGTTATAACCAACAATTCTTTGTTGGCTCGAGCACATGGGGGCATCAGGTTGGACTTTGTCCAAGGATGGTGGTGGCATTGGGTTTGGATTGAGCCCACTTTGGTATAATTCAAGCATATTGGGAAAAACCTAAGTCCCCTATTGACTAGAGATATCGTCTTATAAGAGCTTATAAGTAGTGGGCAATCCTCGTCCTATGAGCTAGCTTTTGGGATTGAGTTAGATCCAAAATCTAATATGGTATCAGAGCCATCCTAAATCCATTGTTGGGCCATCCGTCATGTTATCCACGTACTAAGCCCAATTGTGCTGGGCGTGAGGGGGTGTATTGGGAAAAACCCAAGTCCCACATTGTGGGCATGTTTGGATTGGCTTATAAACAATTTTTTTTGGGCTTATCTACTAACATAAATGCTTGTTAGAGTGTTTGGGAGAGTTTATGAAAACACCTTATGACGCATATTTTGATAAGCTCTTCAGGATAACTTATGAAAACAACTTATAGCTTATATGAAAACAATTTGACTATATTTTCTCTTGGATTATAGAAATAGCTTATACATAAGCACTTATCCTATAAGCACTTAATTAAGCCGTTTACCCAAACAGGCCTTAAAGATAGTGTCTAATAAGAGCTTATAAGTAGTGGGCAATCATCATCCTATGAGCTAGCTTTTTGGATTGAGTTATGCCCAAAATCTAATAAAGCATTACAAATAACATGATTAAGGGCTTGTTTCTTTTAGCTCTGAAATGTATTTTCAATAAAAAAAAAATTATTTTTAATACTTACACCTTTGCTTGATCGGCCTTTAACAAAAATTAAAAGATAAAAGAGCTAAAAGTTAGCTTTTTAGAGAAGGTATATTTTGTAATTTATTGAAAAAGCTTCTACAAAGGTAAAAAAGTTACTTTTTTTTTAATTATAATAAAATATAAAATAGCTTCTTATTTATATAAAAGTGGCTAAACCCCTATTTTGGTTCCTTATCTTTATTTTAGTTTTCATTTTGGTCCCTTATCTTTTTTTTTTTTGTTCGTTTTGATCCCTTATCTTTCAACCGTTAACCTATTTTGGTCCCTTCCGTCAGTCCGCCGCTGTAAGTTTTCGGAAACCGCCGCCGCCAGTCGCCGGAAACCACCGCCGTCAGTCGTCAGAAACCGCCGCTGGAATCTGGGTTTTAGAGAGAGTAAATCTTGTTTTCTCTCTCTCCATTCTTCATTCTTCCTCCTTTCTTCCTTCTTCTTCCCCTTCCTTCTTCCTCCTTCCTCCTTCCTCTCCCCTTCCTTAAATCCCATTGATGTTATCACTATTTCATGGAGGAAGAAGGAAGAAAAAGGAAGAAGGAAGGAGGAGGAACAAGGAAGGGGAGGAAGAAGGAAGGAGGGAGAAGGAACGAGATTTTCTCTCTCCAAAACTCAGATTCCGGCGGCGGTTTCCGGCGATGGCGGCGGTTTCCTGCGGCTCACGGCGGATATCTAACACCGTCAGTGCAAAATTGACGGAATGGACCAAAATGAAAACTAAATAAAGGATAAGGGACCAAAACGACCAAAAAAAAATGATAAGGGACCAAAATAGGGGTTTAGCCTATAAAAGTAGAACAAAGGTTCAAGTTGGTCAAAATAGTCCCTGATAGGAATTAAAATGTCCCTAAAAATTAATTTAAAAAGGACTACTTTGACCTGACATTTGAGATTTTTGAAGACCAAATTGATATATTTTTTTTTTAGGGACCAAATATGTTTCCATGTTTTGTTTCCAGGGAATAGTTTGAGTCTTTACTCTAAAAAGTAAAAATAATTATTTTTCAAAATATTTTTAACTCATTTTTCTTTAGTCTAAAGAAATGGGTTCTTAAAGGCTTTAGCTAGATTGGGGTATGCACCACCTTCTTAGTCAACGGTGAAAAAAACATATTCCAGTCAATTGCCCATTCAGCAAGAACTCTCCAAGGAAGGAGTCTTTGCTATTGATTATTTGAACCTCTGCCATTTAGAAATTGAGTAGAAATTTCATCCTTTGACTTCCCCACTAACCAACTCATTTTCCCTTCCTTTCTTCTTCTCAGAGTGCTAACTAACATTTTTTTTTTCTTTACACCATTTCATCCATGCAGTGTATATAAGCCTGAGTGTTCCAGTTTGTGCATAAAAAAGCACTGTGATCACTGAAGATATGGCTAACATAGAGTCCTTTTCAACAATTCAATGGCAAAGAGGGAGACTGATTGGGCGTGGTACATTTGGAAGTGTTTATGTTGCCACCAATGGGTATATCATATATGAAAGTTTACTTGTTTTATGCTCTTCCTTTCTCTCTTGCTTTGGCACTGAAATAACCTGTCTTCCATGAACAGTAACAATGGAGCAATATGTGCTGTAAGGGAAGTAGAGTTACCTCCTAATTTGCTTGACTCTGCAGAGCGTTTAAGGCAGTTAAAGCAGGTTGGTCCATTGCTTACTATTCTTATCTTGTTCTACATGTCAAATGGTTAAGATGTTTGATGTGATCATGTGTGTAAAAAATGGGATTGGATGAGAGTTCTGAGGGATTTGCCCCCCACCCTCCTCAAAGAATTTTTTTTGCTTGATTTTGTGCCTTCAACCCAATCACCACAAATTATTTAGTTATAATATTCATACGATATTCAACCGCCTTTTTTTTTACGAATCACCGTAATTAAGACATTTGGCTTCTCAGTGGCATCCCTACAAGCTTCGGTCCTTTGGATCGACTATGAGACTAATCCTTGGTCAGCTGCTTAGAATAAGGAAATAATCCTTGATTTTTGCAACCTCTCAACTAGAGTGTCTGCCACCAGTGCGTTCTCCTCCTGATTCTATTCATATATGCCTTATTCTTGTTCTTATTAGTTTACCTGTTTTATTATTATAATAGGAAATTGAAGTTCTAAGCCAGCTGAAACATCCTAATATTGTGCAGTATTATGGTAGTGAAATGGTAAGCAAGCTGTCTCCTAATTAATGATTCAGCAGGCAAATGGTCTATAAAGTTTTCCAAGAACAAGCAAAAAACTCTCAATAATTTGGGATTATGTGGTTGCAGGTTGAAGGCCGGTTATGTATATATATGGAATATGTCCATCCTGGCTCAGTTAATACACTTGTCCAGGCTTAGAAAAAAAAAAAAATACACTTGTCCAGGAACGTGTTGATGGGATAACCGAATTTGTAGTTCGACAATTCACTCATCATATGCTCTCTGGGTTGGCTTACTTGCATAGCAACAAAACAATTCATAGGTGTGCTACATGGGAAGAGCTTAGAGCAAATTAGTATATGATATCTCTAGCAAAACATTATTTGGTGAAAATTGATAGTGGAAATTTGTTGGTTTTTTTTTTTTTTTAACCATATAGTGGTTGTTTGTATGCTTCTTTTATGTGTATAGGGACATCAAAGGGACGAACTTGCTTGTTCATTAATCTGGGGTTGTCAAGCTTGCTGACTTTGGGATAGCTAAGCATGTGAGTTTATAAAGGCCTGTTTGGTTTGAGAAAATATTTTCTGCTTTTATTTTTTGTTTTCACTGTTAATTACAAAATGTTACCTTATTTTTATTTTGTTGTCTATTTCGAAAGATTTATATAGGAAACAACAAAATCACATAATGAAAACACAATTGTATTTTTGAATTATGAATTAAAAGAGAAAATAAAAACAGAAAATATTTTCTTAAACCAAATACACCTTAAACTTTCCATTTCTAGTAGACTCTGTCTTGTCACAAACCCATCCTATGAAGAGGATGGTGCATTCATAGCACTGGTTATCTGCATGTCATACTTTCTTTGTTCTGTTGAATTCATTTTAGGCGTAGGAAAAAAAATTCATTGTTGAGAATGATTGAGTAAATTCATTTCAATTTCTCTAATCATCAAAATCTGTACTGTTTGGGAATATTACTGGGTTTTGTGGCTGCATTTAATCCTAATTTGATCATTAACTTGATTTTTCTTTTGTAACATACAATTATTGTTTGGTGGAATCAATCATTTCTCTATGGTGACACCATGAATATGATTACTAAATTCCTATTGGTTTTTTCTAGCCATTGTAACTATTGGATTTGATTTGACAACAATCCATATATTAAAACTATATAACTTGTAGGATTTCTATCTTCCACAGCCTGCTGTACCAGTAGTTGATTTTCCTATGAATCGAAGAGCATACTGGATGGCTCCAGAGGTATATTCTTAGTCTAGCCTACTTTATGGTGTCCTACAACATTCCTTACTAACACTTCTTTTGAAGCTTATACAAGCATCAGTAAATAAAGAGGACATCCTCGATCCATTTGCTGCTGATATTTGGAGTCTGGGTTGCACAATTATTGAAATGTTCACAGGGAAGCCACCATGGAGCGAGTATCAATCAGTAAGCACCTCAGAAAAAATTTCTTCTGTATTTGTAGTTCAGCATAACTATTAGGAATTTAGAAGAGTGAAAATGCATTTTTCTCATTGATACAAATGGCATAGTACAGTTTATATACAGATTGGACTTGTGTTAACTTTCTTTAGTAACTAACTAACCCAGCATATTAGAGCATGTTTGCTTTGGTTTCAATTTTTTGTTTTCATTTCATGTTTTCATAAATAATTACAAAACTACCACATTATTTTCATTATGTTTCCTGCTTTCAAAAATTTGTATGGGAAACACTAAAAACAAAAGTTGTTTTCAGTGTTTCATGTACAAATCTTTGGAAACAGGAAACAAAATGAAAATAATGTGGTAGTTTTGTAATTGTTTTTGAAAACAGGAAATGAAAACAAAGCAAACAGACCCTTGGGAATTTAGAAGAGTGAAAATGAATTTTCTCATTGATACAGATGGCATAGTGCAGTTTATATACTGATTGGACCTGTGTTAACTACCTTAACTAAACTAGTAACAAACTTAACCAACTAACATCTAACCATAACTAACAAGTGGTTATTCTAACAATAGCACTAACAGTTTGCACTATGATATATCTTGAACTGGATAGCACTAGCTTTCATTGTGTTTGGCAATTGGCAAACACATTACAATATCGTAAGATACCTTGATTTGTTTGGCTAAACTTTGTTTAACCACCAGCTTAAAGTATCATGTTGTAAATTTTTCAATGTGCAGTTTGTCTACATAGCATAAATGCTGCATCTGTATGGTTCTTTCATTTATTAACTAGCATCTATACATACATATTATGCTATGGAGGCTGCAGCCATGTTCAAGATTTCAAGGGCTACCCCTCCAATACCTGAAACGTTGTCATTGAAGGGTAGAGATTTCTTGAGGTATTGCTTTCAAAGAAATCCAGCCGAGAGGCCACAGGCTGCGATGTTACTTGAACATCAATTTGTGAATAATGTCACAGATGTTGAATAAGGAAGCACCATCATCAAGGAAGTATAATCCACGTTAGATACCTCACTTTTTACATTTGATATTGGGATGATTGTAATATTCCAAAACTATACTAGTTTGTTTGGAAACTCGGTTGAGAGCTTCATGTAGCACATTTGGTACAAGTTTTATTTTAATATTCCTGGGAATCTAAACATGTGAATAAAAGTTTTTCATGATTAGTACAAGTTTTAAAAAACTATTCTCAGACATAAAAGACGCCCAAGAATAAAATAGTGAATAAGTGAAAAACTCTATTCTCAATTGTGGAGGTGAGAAAGAAACGTTCCTGAGAATGAGATTCCCAAGAATGTAGTTATCCTAATAATAAAACATTCCAGCAACCAAACTTCACCTTAGGGTGAAAAATAATTGCTGGGCCTGGGCTGAACTTACATTGGTGCTTTTACTCATTTAATCCAGACCAAAAGAACTCTTATAATTTTACAGGGTTATATTAGATTTTGGGCCTAACTCAATCCCAAAAGCTAGCTTATGGGATGAGGATTGCCCTCTACTTATAAGCTCTTATCAGACACTATCTCTAGTCAATGTGGGACTTGGGTTTTTCCCAATACACCCCCTCACGCCCAGCACTATTGGGCTTGGTGCATGGATAACATGGTGGGTGGCCCAACAATGGATCTACGATAGCTCTGATACCATATTAGATTTTGGGCCTAACTCAATCCCAAAAGCTAGCTTATGGGATGAGGATTGCCCTCTACTTATAAGCTCTTATCAGACACTATCTCTAGTCAATGTGGGACTTGGGTTTTTTCCCAATAGGTTACATTATCATCTTAGAATCATTCAGCGCTCTAAAGCAAATTCTACCAAATCAAAGGATTCCCTGCTAATTTATGGCTCATAACTCCTTTGGTCTTGCAAATTCTAACAGAATCAAATTCATCGAAAATTTATCACGAAAAATAATCAAACATCATTCATGAAAAGTCCAGGTTGTGAAAGATAACACATCAGTACATGCAAACATCACATAAGTTGTCAAAACTGAACTAAAATGCTATTTATGAAAGAATACATAAAATTGTTATTCAATTTCTAGTCCACTCTTAGCATCAGAGTATTGTATAATGAGATGTTTTTATAGTAAACAAGGTATAATACTTATGTACCTTGTTTAAAATTAGTGAGGGTGATGTGAACAAATTAAATCAATTGAAAGCAAAAATCAATGGCAAAGGAAAGAGATGATGTAGGGGTAAATACAACACAAGCATCAACCCTATCCCATCTAGGAGAATTGACCATTCTAGCAAGGTACTTCAGTTGACATTGCCAAGGTAGAAAGGAGAGAAGGAGGGTGGGGGTCATGGAGGAAAAAAAAAGTGCGTTCTCTGTTCTAAGGATTTATAAAATCAGGAATCAGGATCATTCACTGAGCTTACAGTTCTGAAGATAGGGATGATTAAACTTGACATATTCGGTCCAGTAAGACCGATACTTCGACATAGCTATCTCTAACCATGGCTTCATATTACCGTTGTAGTGTATAACTGCAGCTTTCTCAATATCTGAACGATCTACGCTTGGATTGTAACCCAAACCAAGTACAAGCATCAACCCTATCCCATCTAGGAGAATTGACCATTCTAGCAAGGCACTTCAGTTGACATTGCCAAGGTAGAAAGGAGAGGAGGAGGGTGGGGGTATCATGGAGGGAAAAAAAAAAGTGTGTTCTCTGTTCTAAGGATTCATAAAATCAGGAATCAGGAATCAGGATCATTCACTGAGCTTACAGTTCTGAAGATAGGGATGATTAAACTTGACATATTTGGTCCAGTAAGACCGATACTTCGACATGGCTATCTCTAACCATGGCTTCATATTACCGTTGTAGTGTATAACTGCAGCTTTCTCAATATCTGGACGATCTACGCTTGGATTGTAACCCAAACCAAGTACGTGCCATGATTTATTTAGCGGATGTGTTAATCCATAGAATGTCATTAGCCCTGGAGGTAACGTCCCCAGCTTCCACAGCACCCTGTCTTCATTCTGAAATCAAACAAGAAGAACAATGGTCAGCAAGAGATCGTTTAAACTCATCGATTTGTGTGAGAATAGAAACATGATATAAACCATTCAACTGCTCACCATATTCTGCCACTTGTGATATATGCCAGTAATATCCTTCTTTTTCCACTCCTTCAAATCAAACATGTTCATCCCATATGCCCAACCACAAGCATTTGGATCAAAATTTTTTGCAATATGGGGATTTGAGAAGTTAAGATACTTGTCAAATCGATGAAAGCTCTCGCCACATGTTTCAACAGCACCATTTACTTTACCATGAAGATTCACAGCCCATAATCCAGTCAAATCCTTCTGGACAACAATGTCATCATCAAGAAAAAGAATCTTATCCAATTTTGGATAAACTTGAGGAAGATAGAATCTGAGGTGATTGAGCATTGAGAGATATTTTGGGTTTCTGTACTTCAGATTAGAAGCACCAGTGGTTGGATGGCCTGCCTTAAAATAATACGCTTTCATTGTTGCAGATTCAAGCTGCCTCAAGACAGGGCAGTAAGAAGAGTTCAACCACTTAAATTCATCAACATTTTCAACATGGATTGTAGCTTTTCCAGGAGGATTCAACAAAAACCACATGTTCATGGCTCCAAAATTTAGTTTATCAGTAACAAGGTGAAAAACATGCTTTGAAGGATCCTGCAATGTTGAAGACAAGAAAATAAGTACATAATACAATGAAGGCAAGGTTTAATTCTATAGTTTATCAACTCATGGATGCATAGTCTTTACATGCAAAATATGTGTGGCTTGCACTGTCCATGTCAAAGCACAAATTATTCATCATCTATAAAAGAATGCACATGGAAGATATGTGCACACACACTGGTATGGTTAAAGATGACCTGACTCACCTTTGCATTCACAATAGCTGAGTTGACAACAACAGATGCAGCCAATACATTGTCTGAGAACAGGGCATAATGATAAAGACTGGGATTCTCCAAATTCTCACTCCTAGGGAACTTTCTCTTTTCAGGAGGAAGGAGGTTGTAATCTATGGTAAGGCGCATTGATAGGCAGTGAATTCCATTTGGTATGGTCTTGGCAGCCAACTGACTGAGGAATGTGCTTTGTTTCTTCAAGCTCCTAACTTGTTCGTCCGCTGTTTGTAGCATTGCCCTTAATTTCCCAGTGACCAACTTGCAGTCATACAATTGATCTTTTGCTTTAGACAGAACTTGGCCCATAGCCTTGATTTTTTCATGTGCACTAGAGATAATTAAATATATGATTAGTTAAGTCAGCAAATGCAGACAAAGACAGATATACAAAGAGAAAACTACAGATAGCTTCATACCTGTGATGTAGCTCAGCATCAGAAATTGCCTCACCTAAAGCACGTTGACTCTCTTTAAGCTGAGATTGCAGTTCTTGGTATAGTTGAAGGTTGTTCTTCATCTTTGCAATACTCAAGTATACCCTAGCCATAATGGTTTGGTCTCGCATCAACCGAACAGTAGAATCAGCATTTTCATTCTCATATTCTTTCCTCCAAATGTTGTATTTACCTAGAATTGCTGAATCAACTGATTTTGAGCGTTCAATAGCAAAATCTTCAAGTTTTACAATTACTTCATCATCCTGTTTTACCAACTCGGCAGCACGCTTTTCCTTCCTTTTCTCTATTAATTGCTGCAGAAAATATTTACAAAGATCACGGAAGAAGTTAATTTCCATTATTTTTTTACTGTTTCAAAAATAGAGTACCACTCCACACACCCATGACCCAACAACATTTTTGAACAGAACATTATACACGTGTTTGCATAATTGGTGTACAGTTGCTTATGAGTCAAACGAATTTTGGAATAATTACTTTAGGAAGAATAAGTTTTATGTTTGGGAACCTTCAGCCACAAGTGATTTTATATTAATGAATTGTTTTGGAAGTGTTTGGTAAAATTACTTTTAAGAGTAAATATACCAAAAAGTGATCAATATTTACATTCTAAGCAAGGACAAAATTATAAAATGCGTCAAAATATATTCCGCCTCAACTTCCATTCAGCAAGAAGTAACAAAGAGGACAGCCCTGTGTGCAAGGCTCCCATCGTTCTAGGGTGGGGTCTGGGAAGGGTTACATGTGTGCAACCTTACCCCTATAGGCAGACAGGTTGTTTCCATGACTACCATGACCGTGACCACCAAGTTACAAGGTGAGCCAGAATGCTTACCCACAGTACAAATTTGCAAATGGTATGCAAATGCAAAGCACCTATGATTAAGTTAGAACAAGAAAAATATCCAAGAATGATGCTCACCCTTCTGGCAAGCTGTGCAGGACTATCGGTCCACTGAGCAAGACCATCTGCATTATTAGACTACAGTTAGCTTATACTCTAATATGCATTAACAAAAGAAATTAAATGAGAAAGTAAATAAAAAAACAAATAAGCATATTACCTGATAGTATGGTACCACCTAAAGATCTGCCTTCCTTCCCCTTTTGTTTTTCTTGTCTAACATTTGTTGCTGATTGGTTTAGCTTTAATTAGAAAAAATAATGGGTTAACATATAGTAACAATAAAACTATAATGCCTTTTTTCAATACAGGAAATGGAAGTTTAATGCAGAAGCGCATTAGTCTTCCTAACCTCAATGGTAGCATTTGAAGTCTTTATCCCAACAACTCTCCATGAAGCAGACAAATTATTTTTTCTGAAATTGTCAAGACTCAAAGGCCCCATATCATTTGTGCTGGACACAATAACATCAAGAACCTAAAATATAACATGTATCAGAAAGCCAGGAAGTAAACTCTTACATGAAAAAATGAAATGTGAGATACGGAAGAGTGAATCTCTATAGCTTGTGCTTGCCTCTTTCGAAAAAAAGCGATTTAAGGTCCTGCAATGACCGCCATTCTTTCCATTTGGCAACCTGCAACAGCCAACTTTATTTTAAGGCAAACAAATAAAACAGCAAGAAGCTGTATGTGTATATTTACCTAACCAATGAACCTGAAAACGCATAAAACATGCTACCTGTTTGCTTGAAAAAGCTGAAATATCATCTTGATCTGCACAATGTATTTGAAGTAATTAGACCAACTTAAACTCGCAAATATACAAATATAAGAGAAATTGTTAAATACGTCCATCAGAATTATTTTCTAATCCTATATTTTTCTGGAAGTGGGTCAAGGAGAAGGACCAAGATGATAAATAAAGTAAATTTCCCACCCTTCAGGGACATTCTACCTCATTTAACACAATTTGAAAGTCTTATAAACAAAAATGTGTACTCTTAAGCCTATCATCTGCAAGTCCTGTCACTTTGTAGAGGGAAAAGATAAAATACTTCAACTTTTATTTCAATTTTACACACTACAATTGTCATGACTGATATCCCAACAGTACAAAGCATAACCAAGTCACAATAAAAATTGCTCTTCCAGTCCACAGAACGTTATTTTGCACCAATGCAACTACTGTATAATACAGGGACAAAAACAATTTTTAAAAAAATCTATGATATGGGTAAGGGGTCATAATAAAACAAACTTAACTACATAGATAAATATATGTAAATAGTGTCAAGGCTTAGAGCAAATATAAACCATCCAAGCATGTCAATTTAGTAGGAAATACACCATTAGTCACATATTGCCAATACACAAACTTTAATTAACCACAACCATGGTCCCAAATTTCTAATATAAAGATGTGGAATCAACCAAATCAAGAAGAGGATATCTCAAACTACTAACGGCATCTAGATAATCACATTGTGGAATCAAGGATAATGACAAGAACCTATGTAGTCAATCTTGGATTGTGCCCCTACTATATATATGCGTATACACACACCAATAAGATTTTATTGTTATACTGTTTAAAGTAATTATAATTATATAAAAGTAATAAATAAGTCTTAAAAAAACATTTTTTTTTAAAGGAAGTGAAAATAAATTTGTAATCAAAAGCCTACCATATGAAAACAAACAATTCATGCTTTAAGCAAAGGAAATAGAGCTAATAAATGACATAACTCATAACCAACCAATAAAAGTGTTGTAGGGTAGGGGCTGTAAGCCATTACTGTAAAAATGACTGTCAAAGTCACTTAAATGTGGAAGATAGAAAGACAATTTATCAAACAAAAAAAGACAAAAATGGAAAAGAAAATGAAAACAACATAAACATAAATGGAGGAAGGCACAAAACAGAGAGGTACAACGAAGCTAGGGATGCTGGAAAAGGGTTGGGATGTGGCTGAAAATGGGGCAGGTCTGCCGCAAATGGGGTGGACTGATAGGATGGCTTCCCTGTTTGATGTAGCGGCCGCAATTTACATGACTGGAAAACACTCTCTGATGCACTGCTTTGTAGCGACTAGGGGCAGCGGCACAACACCAGTTTCTCAATTTAGTAGGAAGTACACCTTTAGTCACACATTGCCAATACACAAACTTTAATCAACTACAACCATGGTCTCAAATTTCTAATAGAAAGATGTGGAATCAACCAAATCAAGAAACAAATATCAATTGAATAATCAAATTGTGGAATCAAGGAGAACGACAAGAACATGGAACAACTTCAGAACCAGCCAACGAGAGTCCAAACCCTAAACGAGTATCTAAATAATCAATAAACCAAATTGTGGAATCAAGAAGAAAGACAATAACATGGTACAACTTCAGAACCAGCCAATGAGTGTCAAAGCAGTGATACATTGTTAGAATCCAATTGCAAGGTATCAAACTAGAGTCCTACGTTGGAAGCATAGGAACCCAATGTAGAGTTCATATGGCATTAGGCTCTCCCACCACAATAGCTAACTTCTCCGAAGGTGCGTATCGATGAAGAGTGCCAACTGTTACAAGTTATAACTGCAATCTTCCTCCAGTTGAGGCTTCGAGACAAAAGTCTCCCTATGAACAAAGTTCATTCAAATCATACAATTTCCTCATGAGTAACTATGGCCATCTAAGGCTTATTGATACAAGCTTTTAAACTAACTAACTAACAATGTAACCAACTAACTAAAAGTAAAATTATGTACAAATCGTATCATAAAAGTGCAATACTTCACAGTCACTCTACTCCCGGAACTCCCTTTTCCACTTCCATTGGAAGCACAGATCTAATCACTCAAAATTCCAACCGAATCAGAATTCAATTATCAAAGGCCATAGCAATGAATTGAAAACGTGGCACTTTCTAGAACATTAACAAGGGTGAAAAACTCCCAATTTAACAATCAACCAAAGCAATAAATTGCTACCCAACCAAAAAAAAAAAAAAAAAATCATAAACACTGAATTAGCCCATACCCATTTCACATTTTCATTCAAGGATCTGCAAAACATGTAACATTCGATACATAATGCACGAAACGACACCAATAAAAATTAAATAAAATTTTCAAAATGGGGTGTGAAAATAAAACCAATAAAAAAAAAACTCAGAATCATGAAGCAGAGTACTCACCCGAATCAGTGTGAAGGCCTGTAGCGAAAAAGAAAATGAGAGGCACGAGAAGGCAGAGGAGAACAAAACCCAGGACAGGGTAATGGGGTCCTTTCCTCCTGTTGTTAGGAGCCATTCTGGATCAGAAGAAAGTTGGGAGCTTTGAAGAGTTGGAAATTGAGGGGAACCCAGAAAGAGAAGAAAGAGGCATTTAGAAAGAGAGAGAGAGAGAGAGAGAGAGAGAGAGGTGAGTTGTGTATATCTCTGTGTGTGTGAAGAATGCTTTCTCTCTCTTCTGGTTGGAGTTTGGATGAGATTTTGGGCTACTTTTTCTGTGAATTATTTATTTGCAACTTGTCGGTTTCCCTTTCACTTTCTCCCCAGCTGTTTCTTTCTGTCACTTTCCTTTCTTATTTATTTATCCGGATGGAAAATTTTACTCGCCTTGCTTGTTCATGTTCATGTTCATGTTCATGTTCATGTTCGAGCTGTATTTTGTTTAAAAAGTTATATTTTTTAAGCGACATCAATATAATTACAACAGTAGTGTTATTTGAACTCTTATTTGGGACACCTCCAGCGATACCTAAATATTTGATTAATTAGATGTAAATATTTGATTAATTCAGTTCATTATATGGTTAATGGGTCATCTGAAGCTTATTTTCCATATCCATATAAATATCTGGTTAATCACATGCAAATATCTGGTTAATTCAATTCTTTATATGGTTAATGGATCATCATAAAGCTTACAATTATTTTCCACAAACATATAAATATTTGGTTAATCACGTGCAAATATTTGGTTAATGGTTATGGAAAATGATGGTAAGTTTCAGGATGACCTATTAACCATATAATGAACTGAATTAATTAAATATTTGTACGTGATTAACCAAATATTTAGATGTCGCTGGAGGTGTCCCAAATGAGGTGTTCAAAAAACATTTCTCTAATTACAATCATCTCTTGACTCTTCCCTATGTTTGTCTCACAAAATATATAGGAATCATATGTGTGGATTTTATTAATGTGTTGATTTAAATATTCAATAGATGATGAAAAATTGTGTTTTTTGACCAATCAAAATTTATAACATATAATTGTCGCACATTTTATAGACAACATATATTGTGTTTCCCTCTAAGAAAGACAAGTATAATGTTCGCTTAGTTACATTTTTGTTCATCTACTATTGGTCATGTGTGATTTTGGTCCCTTAAATTTTTTTGAGTACATTCAGCCCCCCAATTTTTTCAATGTTGTAAATTCGGCCCTTCCGTCCAATGTTCGACAATTTTTTAATGATCAAGAGAGAGGAATCACTGTTTTAAGTGTATAGAACCTCTGGTTGAGTTTCTGTGGTAAACGATCCTATGATGAAACCAAAAAAAGGTCCCGAAAAGGAGAGACGAAACCAACAAATGTCATGGAGGAACCATTGAATCATGTTAAAACAGAAAGGTAGAGGAGGGAAAAGCTCATTCAGAGGTTCTATCACTTCTATGCCCTTAGAGTAGAGGTTCTATCACTTCTATGCTCTTAGAGTAATGGTTCCTCTATTTCATTCATCGAAAAAATTGATAGACATTTATTACCCAAAAAAAAAAAATGGATAGACATTGGATGGGAGTAGGATTGGCAATAGGGTAGGGCGGGGCGGGGCAGGGTGGGCGGGGGCGGGTTCTACCTTCCCCTACCCCGTCCCCACTCTCTGTCGGGGTTCCCCATCCCCACCCCCAGCTGGGTTGGGTTTCCCCGTGGGGTCCCCACCCCTGTCAATAAGTAACTAGATTTAAAAATTATTTTGTTTTAATTGAAATTAACAACTTAAAAATTGAACTTTCGAAAAATAAACAAATAAAACCTTCACACAATTAAAACAATCAACCAGATACTGGAACTTAGTTTTCTTTAGTTACAAATTAAAAATAAACTAGTGCTTTAGAAGCACTTCGTTATGCTTCAAATAACACATATAATATCAAAGTACCGGAATAAAAACACAATCAAATGTTCTTTTTTTTTTTTTTTTTTTAAAATGTATCCCTTTGTATAGAATGAAACTTTTCAATCAAAACAAACTCAATCCCCTACATAGATATATGAGGGTATTATTGTAATTACGTAAACAAGGGGCGGGTTCGGGGTCGGGACGGGTATCAGTATCCCCATCCCCGCCCCGTCCCCAGTCAAAGCGGGTTTTCCCAGTCAAAGTCGGGGCGGGTTCGGGTGGGCACTCCCAGGTGCGGGTCTCGTTGCCATGACTAAACGGGAGGATCAAATTTGCAACATTGAAAAAATAGAGGAACCAAATGTGCTAAAAAAAAAACTTGAGTGACCAAAATCGCACATGACCAATAATAGGGATCAAAAGTGCAATTAAACCTATAATATATTGATAACTTAATAAAATATATAAGTTTTGAAAATAGAGGAGTCTCACAAAATAGGTAAAATTAAAAAGTATTAAATGTTAAATATAAGTATTTAAAATTTTAAAATATTTAATATTAATATTTTAAAAAAAAACTAAGATGATTTTTTTGGTTTACCAGGGTATCCTCCACGTGCAACTGCGTAGACTAATCCTTCGGGGTACTGGACGACATTGAAGGGTTGACCTCTTTCAACCAGGTTTTCTCCATACGCAAGAGTTAGGGATCAAACCCTTGATCACTTGTTTAAGGGGCTCAAACTCATTAACACTTGGACCAATTACATATTGGTAAAACTAAGATGATTTGATGAGGAATGATAAATTATGTTTGTATTCATTAAAAGGTGTCCTAATGACACACACTAACAAAATAACTTTTTATTAGGATTTACATCCTTTATCATGCGCATTAAGCGTCGGTTTCCTGGTGTTTATTTCTTTCTAAATATTCTTATCACACGAAAAATTGATACCACAAAAAAAAAAAAAAAATCAATTCTCCACATTAATTCAATCAGTTTAATATATTAAATCCCCTTATTAAATGATCGACTTAATTGCACTTTTGATCATTCTGCTATTGATTATGTGCAATTTTGGTCCATATAATTTTTTTTCGTGTACATTCAATCTCCTATTTTTTTAATGTTGCGAATTTGGTCCTTTAGTCCAATGTTTGTCAATTTTCTCAATGATCAACATAGATGAACTACTCATCTAAGCGTACAGGACGTCTGGTTGAGCTTCTTTGATAAATGATCATGTGGTGGAGCGAACAAATGGTCCCGGAAATGAGGGACAATATCAGTAAATAGCAAAGAAGAATCATTGAATCATGTTGAATTGGAGAGACAGAATGAGAAGAACATCAACCAGAGGTTATGTGCGCTCAGAGAAGAAGTCCCTCCATGTTGAGCATTGAAAAAAGGTTTAATTATTGAGTTGGTTCCTGAATTATTTGGGAATTTTCAATGAGGTCCCTGAACTAAAAAAATTTCTAATTAAATCCTTGAACTTATATAAAATTTTCAATAGGGTCCCTAAACTAAAATTTTTTCAATTGGGTCCCTGGACTCATATAAAATTTTCAATTTGGTCGCTAAAGTAAAAATATGACTATATAAAATAAAAAATAATAAAATGATAGATGATGAAATTTAGGGGAAAAAATTGGTTGACATAATAATAAAATAACAAAAGATAAATAGGAGAGAAAAAACTTACCATTTAAAATAAAAATAAAACTTAGTGAGAAAATTTATCGTTTAGCATAATAATTAAATAAAAACGGATAAAATTGAGAGACAAAATTTAGATCTTGAAATGGTAATAAGTTAATAACAAAATAATGAAATATGAAATTATGTTAGAAAATCCTTTTATAGCAAAATATTAAGAGATTAAACTGATAAACCTCAATTAAAAAATATAACATAGTAATATATTATTAAAGGATGATTTTGAAAAAAATAATGTTTCAAATAAAAATAAAATGGTAAAAGATGAAACTTAGCAAAGAATGCCAGTATTTGAAATAATTTTGATTCTAATATTATAATAAGAGGTGAAACTGAGTAAATAAAAATCAATATTTAAAACATTAAGAAATAAATAAAAAATATAATTTAACAACAAAGTTATTGTTTGAAATAATAAATAAAATAAAGAATGTAGTTAAATAAATATCACATGATTGGAAATTTTATTTTGATTTATTTAATTTTATTTTATTATTTATTATAATATTTTATATTTTAATTGAGTTTTTTTCTTAAATTATTTTAATATTTCTTAAATAATATTTTTTTCTTGCTATGTCTATCGTTATTATTTTAATGTCATTTCAAATATTAAATATTTGACTCAGTTTAATATCTTAATATTTTGTTATAAAACATGAATTTTCTAGCACAATTTCATATTTCATTATTTTGTTATATTATTATTTCAAGAACTAAATTTTTTCTCTCAAATTTATTTATTTATATTTAATTATTATGTTATACAATAGTTTTTCTAACTAAGTTTTATTTTTTACTATTATTATTTTAAATAGTGTGTTTTTTTTCTCTAATATCCATTTTTGTCATTTTATTATTACGTTAGAAAGTATTATTTTTTTAAATTTCATAATCTATTATTTTATTATTTTTATTTTATATATTCACCTTTTTATTTTAGGGATCTAATTGAAAATTTTATGTTAGTTCAGGGACCCAATTGAAAATTTCTATAAGTTCAGGGACTTAATTAGAAATTTTTTTAGTTTAGGGACCTAATTGAAAATTTCAATATAATTCTGGGATCAACTGAATAATTAAACCTTGAAAAAATTGACAAGCACTGAATAAAAGGAGCGGATTTGGAATTTTGAAAGAATAAAGGACCAAATATATATATAAAAAATTTTAGGGACCAAAATTAGAGATAATCAAATAGAATGAGACCAAAGATACAATTTAGCCAGGTATATATCATGCAATTAAAAACCACATGGCACGCGTGATAATGAACTCAATCTGGAACTGGTGATGAGTGATGACATTCCTTAATTGTTACGTTGATGTCCACAAGAAAATAGTTTACCAGTCCAACACGCAAGGCTAGCAAAGTGACAAAGTTACAACTTAGTGTTAAATTCTTTAGAACAAGAGTCTTCCATTTTTCAATAGACAAAGGACCCCACATAAACAGCTCCTTTTCTGTTTCCTCTTTTATTTGGTACATAAAGAGCTCAATGTTTCGGAATGTTTCCCCACATAAAATACCATCTCCCCCGTCTCCATATTTTCTTTTTCCGAGTCGTCATCATCGTCACCACATTGACAGCGATGGAATTTTTTTGTGAATATCACTTTGGTTTATTTTTGCCAAGAGTAGGGAGGTGATGGATATACTTACGGATGTAAACGAGTCGAGCCGATTTGAATACTTGAGCTTGAGTTTGGCTTGTGAGAAAAATAAATTGCTCAGAGTCGGCTCATTTATCTAAAGGAACCTAATTAAAAGCTTGAGTTTGACGTTAAAAAAAGTAAAACTTGAGCATAACTTGTTAAGCTCATTTATAACTTAATTTTTTTCTCTATAAAAGTAACTTAATTACTTTTTCATTTATGAAAATTTTCCTTAAATTGTCTCTTAAGTTCATCAATTTTTGTATTTAAATAAAAATTTCAATATTATATGATAATCTACAAATAGAAATATGTGCTTGACATATCGTATGTGAAATTTGAAAATTCTATGCTATTGCATTTTCATAATCCATTAAATAAAAAATTCATAACTTCTTGATTACTACAAAAAAGAAATTCCAAATTTAATTTTAACTATTTCAATCAAGTTCTACATATTTTCATTATATATATATATATATATATATATATATATATATACACACGAGTCGTTAATATCGAGCTTGTAAAGCTTGAGCTTGACTCATTTAAATAATCGAGTTCAATTTCAAGCTTGAGTTTGTTTATTTAATTAAACAAATGACCTTGGTCGAGCATTTAACGAGCCGAGCCTGAATAGTTCATGAATAGATCAGTTCATTTACACCCCTACCTTCAGCTAGTTGATGGAGAAACACCCAATAAGCTTTCTCATAGTATTCTTTTTTTTCTACATGTAGGGCATTTAGCCTGAGCACTTATTACAGCCTTGATGCAAGCCTTGCAAAAAATATGACCACACCTTGTTAACATTTCTTGGCTTTTTTTACATGTATGGTGTAATTTGATTACAAAATTACAGATATGGTGTACATTTGAAAAAAATTACCAAAATAGAGTAAGTCGTGAATGAGATATACGACTTATCTCAGCAAGTCGTATGTCTCAATCACGACTTATTTTTATAATAGATGATAGAAAAAAAAAATCTCAAATCATTGAAAGTCGTATGTAAGGTCTGCGACTTGAATTTTTTAATTTTTTTTTAATATTTTTGCTAAGTCGTTACCATGACGTACGACTTCTATACATTTTTTTATTTGTAAATTTAAGTTTCGTATTTATGGTATACGACTTTTGGGAAATGTTTAGAAAAAAATAAAAAAATCATGCAAGTCGTGTATTTACATGCATATTGCTATTCGGAGTGAAGTTTGTGTGATGACTCAAGAGGTCGACGATTTTTGAAACTGGAGTGCCTTTACAATGTGACTTCCATGCCACTTTCAACCCGATAATAATAATACACCAATTGTAAAAATGATGTCTGAGCAAGGTATATATATCTATCCATTCATAGAAAATTGGATCTGAAGTGTGAAATAGTATTAAAAAAAAACACACACACAGTATCATGTACTCCACTAAAGGAGCTTTGGCTTTATCATTTAACTCCCCAAGTTGAGTCTACCTTGTTGTCCATCAACCATGGGCCCATTTGCACCGCCTAAAAATACCTTGTCTTCCACCACTAATTTATCAAATAGTTGAATTTTTTTCTTCGTGAACCTCACTCCCGCAACATCTGCTAGAAGAAGAAGGCTCATATCCGAAGGTGACTCATGCAATACCACGAAGGGCGATCATCAGCTAGCTCTTTGAACTTTAGCAGACAAGTCAACAATTACAAAACTAAATAAATGAAAGAGAGAAAAGGAAAAAAGAGGAGAGGGCGAGAGGCTCTTTCTGTTGGCTTGTTTTTATGCATTGCTATATCAATATGTATCGCAGAACATCACACAACTTCAATTTGAATCTATATGTATGTAAATACATGAGTTGCATGAAACACCAAAATCGTATCTAGAGAACACGACTTATGCATGAAAAATTTATGGCAAGTCGTGCGCCCCATTCACGACTAGCCATATGATTTTTTTTTTAAAAAAAAAACATTTCCAAAAAGTCACATACGGCAGATACGAAACTCAAGCTTGCAAAAATATATATATATATATATAGATAAAAGTCGTACATCAAGGTAACGACTTAGCAAAAACTATTAAAAAAAAAATTAAAAAATTCAAGTCGTGAACCTTGCATACGACTTTTATTTATTTGAGGTTTTTTTTATCATCAATTATAAAAATGAGTCGTGACTGAGATGTACGACTTGCTGAAATAGATATCCCATTCACGACTTACTTTATTTTAGTAATTTTTTTCAAATATATACCATACCTATAATTTTGTAATCAAATTACACCATATATGTAAAAAAAAGCCACATTTCTTCTACTAAAGGGCCCATACATATTGGACAGCTGAATACAGGTTCTTTTGGAGGTTGAAGTGGCCTATTTTCCCCCTACAAAAGGAATATCCAAGTCAAGTAAGATTTTTCAACTCTAGTAAACCTTCAAAGTCATCTGTAAGTTATTTGTTTCAGGCAGTTGTTAAATATCAAGGAGTGATAAATTTAAAATATTGTGGCTTCAAAGAGATCATTTTCATGAGTGCAGCACAAAAGGGGGAGAATTCAAAAAGACCTAAGAAAACTTTTACCCAATTCCCCCTCTCAAAATAAAAATTTTCAATTAAGAACAAATATCAAATCTCTTATATTTATGATATTTTAAAATCGGCATGCATGCCATTTGAGCTTTCGCTCAGGGATATCCCATCCCCACCAAAAGTGAGGAACACAGGTTCAATTTGCCCTGTTCCCCAACAAGTATTGACTAACTCCTTATGACCTAATAAAATGTTAAAAGAGGTATTACTTAGTCTAAGAACCAATCACATACAATCGTGTTATAAGTCACAGAAATCTCAACTACATGTTCTAAGCAACCATCTCAACTAAATTAAAATGATTTTCCTTCTATCCTCCTAAATAAAAAAGCATTGTACGACCTGAAACAAATGATAAACAGGTAATACCAATGATTTAATACAAGGGGGAATTTACTGTTACATATCTGACAACTAATTTATTCAGAAAAACAAAGGACAAAGAATCACATAACATAAAACAACATGACATGCAAAAAGGGCTCATGCACCTTCAACCGATTGCTTCATAGGGCCATGCAGCTGATGTGTTTACTAAGGCACCCTAACCAACTCCATTTCGCAAACTTATTTCCAAGCTTGGCATGGTTGAAATCTTCCCACCATCCGCTTGAGGTGAGGTATTACACGATATAATAGTTAGCTTTCATGTTATGCACTGTGCACAGCTGTAATCAATTGGTAGTTGGTTATCTTTTAGTTTGTTAGTTAAGTCAGCTCATACTAGCTACTCAGAGTATATATAGGTGACTTCTATATCATATCAGAATCAATGAAATCAATAATTCATCTTAGTTCATTCAATCACAATTTTCTCCGAGTTCATAATTAACTGACCTTATATGAACATTCTCAGTAACTTCATTCCCCCCTAATACTAACCTAGATAATAGTTCATTAGGTACTACGAACAGAACCACTAAGTATATAGTTCGTACCTGCTCACTCAACAATCTAGGCCCCCTTTGAGCTATATATAATTTATAGTACTGCAAGAGAGGAGACCATTTATAATTGTCATGAGTTGTTAGAAACAATGTCCATGAACAGCTTGTCAAAGACAAAGACATTAAGACACTAACCCAACAATCTCTTTTCAAGATAGAAAGTAGAAATGGAAACATCGAAGAAAATAAGAGAGAACAAATAGAAATTGAAACATACACTACAATATATATAATTCATAAGCACACATAGCCTATCAGGTTGACTTTTGAAATGACAATAAAGGTTAATTACCTCAAGCGGCGGCATAAAGATGTGAGTCTGATACTCAGACTCATCATAAGGTGCCTCCAATGATGTCATCTCATCATCGACCGGCAACGGCAGAGGCTGTGGAGCTGCCATTGGTGTTTGCCTTTCCCTCCACAGAAAGTAGTAACGAATGGCTAGACATATGAGGATCAAAATGCCAAAAAAGGTACCAAACACTGGGGAGGCTTCAATGTTGGGGGGTGGTAGTTTGACTGAGGGAAATAGATCCCTTTGAACTTGTGGGGAGGGAGCACAAGAGAGATAGACAGCGCTAGATTCTCCATGATGTTCATTTTTTTTATTACTTAGCAATTAAAAGTTTAAGATATATATATGTCTCTCCGTGTGTGTGGTGTGGGTGCGTGCGTGTACGATGCGTGCGAGCATGACAAATGGAGCAACTTGATCCCCACCCCATATATATATATATATAAACAAACTATTTATAAGTCTTTAATGTCGAGTCTGTAAGACTTGTGTTTGACTCATTTAAATAATCGAGCTCAATTTCAAGCTCGAGTTCGAGTTTGTTTATTTAATTAAACGAATGACCTTGATTGAGCATTTAACGAGCCGAGCATGAATAATTTACGAATAACTCAACTCATTTACACTCCTAGATATATTCATTTATTTAACATTTAATTAAGAAAAGGTTGCCATTGAAATAACAATTTTTTTAAAATATACAATCTTGTACACGTTAAGTATCATTAATTACCCACTATTAACCCACTTTCAATTAATTTTGACCAGCTAATTAATTATATTTTTTGAGAAAACAATTTTCTCTCCAATATTAACCCACTCTGTGCTAGGTGCTCATGAATACAGAGGCAGCTCCAGACCTTCTAAGATAGCTTGTGATGATTTTCAGCTTTGGACTGGTAGTAACAACCTCATTCATCTTCCTACTAGAGGTAATCTCTTTACTTGGTCTAATGGTAGAAGAGGCAGAGCCTTGACTGAAAAAAGATTGGATAGATCTATATGCAATGACAGTTGGTTGCAATTTTGGACTAGCATATCTTGTTGCACATTAACTAGAAGTAAGTCTGATCATTATCCATTATTTTTGGACTTAAAAAGGGATATTCTTACTCAGAAATCCAGTTTTAAATTTATGAAAATGTGGCTTCAGCATCCAGGTTGTAGTGACATTGTAAAAGAGGTTTGGAAAACAGAAATTCATGATTGTCCTATGTTTGTGTTAACTCAGAAGCTGAAGTTGTTAAAATCAAAGTTGAGGGATTGGAACAAATGTGTCTTTGGTGATATCAATCAAAATGTCTCTTTTGCTGTTCAGCAGCTGGATTTGATTCAAAATCAATTGGATAAGAATGGTTATTCTGACTCTCTCTTTGAGCTTGAAAAGAAGGCCCAGATGGAATTGGAGAAAGCTTTACACATTCAGGAAGCTTTTTGGCAAGAAAAATCGAGGCTTAAATGGCAGATTGATGGTGATAGAAATACTGAGTGTTTTCATAAGTTGGCTAAAGTTAGAAACACTGCAAAGCAGATTAGTTTGCTAAAGCATGGTGATAAAATTCTGAACACTTCAGCTCAAATTGAGGATCATGTGGTTAGTTACTTTAAAGACATCTTCTGCACTGAGAATAACTGTGTTGATAATGGTCTTGTAGAGGAAGTTATTCCAAGTAGTGTTACTTCAGATCAGAACACTATGCTTCTTGCCATGCCAACTGTTGAGGAGGTGAAGATGGCTATTTTTGGTATGAATAAGGAAGGTGCTCCAGGTCCAGACGGGTTTGGTGCCATATTCTTCCAGCATTATTGGGAAACTATTGGTGATGATGTTTATAAATCAGTAGCTCAGTTTTTCTCAAATGGTTGGATTCTTCCTAACTATAATGCAAATCTAGTTGTTTTGATTCCTAAAGTTGCTGAGGCAGTGCAGGTTGAACAATATAGGCCTATTGCTTTGGCCAATTTCAAATTCAAAGTCATAACCAAAGTCATTGCTGATAGGCTAGCTAAGATTGCTCCTCTTATTGTTTCTTCTAATCAAAGGGGTTTTATTCAAGGTAGGCAAATTTCAGATTGTGTTTGTCTCACATCTGAAATCATTAATTTGATTGATAAAAGGAATTTTGGTGGCAAGTTGGCTTTGAAGATTGACATTAGAAAAGCCTTTGATACCTTGGACTGGAACTTTTTACTGAAGGTCTTAAAATCTTTTGGATTTGACCAAAGGTTTTGTAATTGGATCAAGGCTATTCTAACTTCTGCTCATCTGTCTATCTCTATTAATGGTAAGCCTTTAGGTTATTTCTCTTGTAAAAGAGGAGTGAGGCAAGGAGATCCTTTGTCTCCCTTGCTCTTCTGCCTTGCTGAAGAAGCTCTAAGCAGGGGGATTTCAAATCTTGTTCATGATGGGAGGTTATCCACCATTTCTGGCCCTAGGAGTTGTCAAGTCCCTTCTCATATATTATATGCAGATGATGTCATGCTTTTTTGTAAGGGAACTCAAAAAAATCTGTTGGTATTGAAGGATCTTTTCTTCAAGTATGCTAATGCTTCAGGGCAGGTTATAAATCACAGCAAGTCCACAATCTATGCTGGCTCTATTTCTGCAAGAAGGCTAACAGTTATTGCTGACATGCTTGGTTTCTCTATTGGAAAGCTTCCCTTTTGTCTATCTTGGCATTCCCATTTTCAAAGGTAAGCCTAGATCTATTTATTTTCAACCTATAGCTGACAAGATAAGATCCAAGTTTGCAACCTGGAAAGCCTCCCTCTTGTCAATTGCTGGAAGAGTTGAGCTGGTTAAATCCTGTATTTTTGGCATGATGCTTTACAGTTTCTTAGTCTATGCTTGGCCTATAAAATTGATTAAGACTATTGAAGGTTGGATTAGGAACTTCATTTGGTCTGGAGATGTTAATCTTAGAAAGCTTTGCACTGTCTCATGGAAGCAAGTTTGCAGACCTGTCAGTGAAGGAGGGCTGGGAATCAGATCTTTGAGGAGTGTGAATGATGCTGCTGTTCTCAAGCACTGTTGGCAATTTGTTCAATCCTCTGAACAGTGGGCTTGTTTGCTTAGAGCCAGAGTTATTAGTCGAAATTCCTTCATTCAATATCATATAAATTCTTCAATTTGGGCTGGTTTGAAGTTCAAAATTCCTCAGGTGAATGACAACTGTGCTTGGCAACTTGGTTCAGGATCCTCAATTAATTTCTGGACTGATCCTTGGCTTCCTGACACAATGGTTAGTTCCCTGAATATTCCTGCTCATTTGCATCATCTTCTTACTGCCACTGTCAATGATTTCATTCACAATGGTAAATGGTTTCTGCCTAGCTCTCTGCTGGAAAGGTTTCCCATTATATCAAATATCTTGAAGTCAGTTACAATCCCTGCTGAAGCAGATACTGATATTCTGAGGTGGAAGCTAACTGACTCTGGAGAATTGTCCTTGAAAGATGCATATTTGTTTCATAGGCCTGCTGGTGCTGTGGTTAACTGGTCTAATCACCTTTGGAGTAAAGTGATTCCCCCTTCTAAATCTCTGCTAGCTTGGAGAATTATTCAAAATAAAGTTGCAACAGATGACAACCTGAGAAGTAGAGGTTGCATAGTTACCTCTATGTGCAGTCTGTGTCAGTGTTCTTGTGAGACAGTTCTCCATCTGTTCTGCTCTTGTGATTTTGCTTCACAATTATGGTCCTGGCTTAGTTCTAAGCTTAATGTGCAAATTGATTCATCATCTATCCTTTCCATTCTATCTGTTTGTGACAAAAGCTGGTCTCCTCAAGCTTATGATGTGGTTTCTGCTGCTGTGATTCATTGCTTTTGGTGGATTTGGCACTGCAGAAACAGGGCCAGATTTGAAGGTTGCACACCAGGTTAAGAGCAATTGTGAATTGCATTTCTGCCAGTGTGTCCTTAGCTGGGAACTGCAGTAAGGGTTTTTCTAGCAATAACATTAAATATTTTTGTCTGCTTAAAGCTTTTGGTGTGGAAACAAAGCCTAGGAAGAGTCCTGTGATCATTGAAGTTATCTGGCTGCCTCCTCCTTGCTATTGGATCAAGTGCAACACGGATGGTGCTGCAAAAGGGTCTCCTGGCCTAGCCTCTTGTGGTGGCATCTTTAGAGATAGAAGTGGTGCAACTCTAGGTTGTTTTGCAGTTAACTTAGGGATTAATCATTCTCTGCAAGCTGAGATTTTTGGAGCTATGTATGCAATTGAAATTGCATATAAGAAGGGTTGGCACAACCTTTGGCTAGAATGTGATTCTCTTTTGGTGATTATGGCTTTCAGGTCTATGAACATTGTCCCTTGGCAGCTAAGGAACAGGTGGAAGAACTGCATCCATTTAACTTCTTGTATGAGGTTTAGATTCTCTCATATCTTTAGAGAAGGCAATTATTGTGCAGATAAAATTGCCTCTCTTGGATTGTCTTTTCAGGATTTTCATTGGTGGCACACAATTCCTATTTCTATTAGTGAAGATTTTAATAGAAATAGGTATGGCTTACCTAATTATAGGTTTAAGTAGCTTTTATCAATGGGTTTTGGTTTTATGTCCCCCCATTGTTTTTATTGTTTTTATTTTCACTTTTTTATTAATAAATTTTGGTGCACTCTTTTTCCTTCATGATGCTTTTATCCCTAAGGAGGGTTTTGCATCATAAGGTTTTAATGAGGCTCCATTTTTGCTTATATATATATAAATAACACTGTTGTTTGCTTGACTTATTTATCTTGTTGAGTCTATTTAATTTAGCTGATTCTTAGCGCAGTTCTTACTTCCAATTATTTCGCCTATGTATAACATAAAATGTTGTTGTAATATTAAAAAACACACACACATACAAATATATATATATATATATTATATATATATATATATATATATATTACATATTTTCACACCAAAGTTATTTTTATAAATTTATATATTAAGTACTTACTAGGAGTTGGATTTTAGTCCTAACCTCCATCACTATATTATAAGATATAGTCATATTTATATTTATTTTTGTACTCAAATATTCAAATAATATGCTTATTAATTATATTTACTAACAACAGTTATTGTAAACAAACCATATATTCTATAGAGAAAATAACTGAAAGCAGGATATTTATTTAGATGTTGTTGAGCTAAATGATTTAGAAAAAAAAATTAATTAAAAAATAAATTTTCACATTATAGATACACGTTAACGTAAAGAGCTTTTACATTTGTCATTAGTTATAATTGTAATATATCATTAAAAACGTTTGACTCTAATTCATAATTACCTAAATGTTACACGTACGATGATTTATGATTGGTTGGCAATGAAATTTTTTACACTGACAGTATATCATAACTAAACTCGTTAAATATATATAGTAGATTGAAAAATAATTACATGAATTATATTCCTTTAATAATATTTAAAAAAATTATTTTTATTTTTTAATAAAATTCAACTTTATTTTATAAACCAGAAATTTTAAGATTAATCTTTAATTTTTTTAATATATAAATATCGAAAAAACTAATCATAAATATATTTTTAATGACTTAACAATGTTAAGTCAATGGTTAGTGAACACTAAAAATTGGGGTATGATGAATTTATGATCATGTTTGGGGTCTATTGTTATTTTGATAAGCTTTAAGGTGAAGCATAATTTACTCATTTTAATAAATAATTTTATATTTTTTTTTTGATTTCCAGATCATCCTCCCACCCGATAGGTGGGAAACTAACCTCCCGGGATACGGTCAAACGCCTAAGCGATAACCCCTCTCAATAGTGTTTTTTTCATACATACATACTCAGATATCGACTCATATTACATGCTTAAGTGACCCAAGCCCCTTCCACTTGGACCAACAAAAAATTATATTTATCTATATATATCGGTAATATATTTAATTATTTATACATTAATATTATATAATGATAATTAAATATATTACCGATTATATATAGATAAAATATAATTTTTTGTTGGTCCAAGTGGAAGGGGCTTGGGTCACTTAAGCATGTAATATGAGTTCGATATCTGAGTATGTATGTATGAAAAAAACACTATTGAGAGGGGTTATCGCTTAGGCGTTTGACCGTATCCCGGGAGGTTAGTTTCCCACCTATCGGGTGGGAGGATGATCTGGAAATCAAAAAAAAAAAAATATATAATTTATTTATTAAAATGAGTAAATTATGCTTCACCTTAAAGCTTATCAAAATAACAATAGACCCCAAACATGATCATAAATTACATCATACCCCAATTTTTAGTGTTCACTAACCATTGACTTAACATTGTTAAGTCATTAAAAAATATATTTATGATTAGTTTTTTCGATATTTATATATTAAAAAAATTAAAGATTAATCTTAAAATTTCTGGTTTATAAAATAAAGTTGAATTTTATTAAAAAATAAAAATAATTTTTTAAATATTATTAAAAGGAATATAATTCATGTAATTATTTTTTCAATCTACTATATATATTTAACGAGTTTAGTTATGATATACTGTCAGTGTAAAAAAATTTCATTGCCAACCAATCATAAATCATCGTACGTGTAACATTTAGGTAATTATGATTAGAGTCAAACGTTTTTAATGATATATTACAATTTATAACTAATTGACAAATGTAAAAGCTCTTTACGTTAACGTGTATCTATAATGTGAAAATTTATTTTTTAATTAATTTTTTTTTCTAAATCATTTAGCTCAACAACATCTAAATAAATATCCTGCTTTCAGTTATTTTCTCTATAGAATATATGGTTTGTTTACAATAACTGTTGTTAGTAAATATAATTAATAAGCATATTATTTGAATATTTGAGTACAAAAATAAATATAAATATGACTATATCTTATAATAATAGTGATGGAGGTTAGGACTAAAATCCAAGTCCTAGTTAGTACTTAATATATAAATTTATAAAAATAACTTTGGTGTGAAAATATGTAATATATATATATATATATATATTTGCATGTGTGTGTGTTTTTTAATATTACAACAACATTTTATGTTATACATAGGCGAAATAATTGGAAGTAAGAACTGCGCTAAGAATCAGCTAAATTAAATAGACTCAACAAGATAAATAAGTCAAGCAAACAACAGTGTTATATATATATATATATATATATATATTTAAGCAAAAATGGAGCCTTGTTAAAACCTTATGATGCAAAACCCTCCTTAGGGATAAAAGCATCATGAAGGAAAAAGAGTGCTCCAAAATTTATTAATAAAAAAGAGAAAAGAAAAACAAGAAAAATAATGGGGGGACATAAAACCAAAACCCATTGACAAAAGCTACTTAAACCTATAGTTAGGCAAGCCAGACCTATTTCTATTAAAATCTTCACTAATAGAAATAGGAATTGTGTTCCACCAATGAAAATCCTGAAAAGACAATCCAAGAGAGGCAATTTTATCTGCACAATAATTGCCTTCTCTAAAAATATGAGAAAATCTAAACCTCATACATGAAGTTAAATGGATATAGTTCTTCCACTTGTTCCTTAGCTGCCAAGGAACAATGTTCATAGACCTGAAAGCCATAATCATCAAAAGAGAATCACACTCAAGCCAAAGGTTGTGCCAACCCTTCTTATATGCAATTTCAATTGCATACATAGCTCCAAAAATCTCAGCTTGCAGGGAGTGATTAATCCCTAAGTTAACTGCAAAACAACCTAGAGTTGCACCACTTCTATCTCTAAAGATGCCACCACAAGAGGCTATACCAGGAGACCCTTTTGCAGCACCATCCGTGTTGCACTTGGTCCAATAGCAAGGAGGAGGCATCCAAATGACTTCAATGATCACTGGACTCTTCCTAGGCTTTGTTTCCACACCAAAAGCTTTTAGCAGACAAAAATCTGTGATGTTATTGCTTGAAAAACCCTTACTGCAGTTCCCAGCTAAAGACACTGGCAGAAATGCAATTAACAATTGATCTTAAATCTGGCTTGCAGCCTTCAAATCTGGTCTTGTTTCTGCAGTGCCAAATCCACCAAAAACAATGAATCACTGCAGCAGAAACCACATCATAAGCTTGAGGAGACCAGCTTTTGTCACAAACAGATAGTATGGAAAGGATAGATGATGAATCAATTTGCACATTTAGCTTAGAACCAAGCCAGGACCATAACTGTGAAGCAAAATTGCAAGAGCAGAACAAATGGAGAACTGTCTCACAAGAACACTGGCACAGACTGCACATAGATGTAAATATGCAACCTCTACTTCTCAGGTTGTCATCTGTTGCAACTTTATTTTGAATAATTCTCCAAGCTAGCAAAGATTTTGAAGGGGGAATCACTTTACTCCAGAGATGATTAGACCAGTTAATCACAGCACCAGCAGGCCTATGAAATAGATATGCATCTTTCAAGGACAATTCACCAGAGTCAGTTAGCTTCCACCTCAGAATATCAGCATCTGCTTCAGCAGGGATTGTAACTGACTTCAAGATATTTGATATAGCGGGAAACCTTTCCAGCAAAAAGCTAGGCACTAACCATTTACCATTGTAAATGAAATCATTGACAATTGCAGTAAGAAGATGATGCAAATGTGCAGGAATATTCAGGGAACTAACCATTGTGTCAGAAAGCCAAGGGTCAGTCCAGAAATTAATTGAGGATCCTGAACCAAGTTGCCAAGCACAGTTGTCATTTACCTGTGGAATTTTGAACTTCAAACCAGCCCAAATTGAAGAATTTATATGATATTGAATGAAGGAATTTCGACTTATAACTCTGGCTCTAAGCAAACAAGCCCACTGTTTAGAGGATTGAACAAATTGCCAACAATGCTTGAGAACAGTAGCATCATTCACACTCCTCAAAGATCTGATTCCCAGCCCTCCTTCACTAACAGGCCTGCAAACTTTCTTCCATGAGACAGTGCAAAGCTTTCTATGATTAACATCTCCTGGCCAAATGAAGTTCCTAATCCAACCTTCAATAGTCTTTATCAATTTTACAGGCCAAGCATAAACTAAGAAACTGTAAAGCATCATGCCAAAAATACAGGATTTAACCAGCTCAACTCTTCCAGCAATTGATAAGAGGGAGGCTTTCCAGGTTGCAAGTTTAGATCTTATCTTGTCAGCTATAGGTTGCAAATAAATAGATCTAGGCTTACCTTTGAAAATTGGAATGCCAAGATAGACAAAGGGAAGCTTTCCAATAGAGAAACCAAGCATGTCAGTAATAGCTGTTTGCCTTCTTGCAGAAATAGAGCCAGCATAGATTGTGGACTTGCTGTGGTTTATAACCTGCCCTGAAGCATTAGCATACTTGAAGAAAAGATCCTTCAACACAAACAGATTTTTTTGAGTTCCCTTACAAAAAAGCATGACATCATCTGCATATAATACATGAGAAGGGACTTGACAATTCCTAGGGCCAGAAATGGTGGATAACTTTACATCTTGAACTAGATTTGAAATCCCCCTGCTTAGAGCTTCTTCAGCAAGGCAGAAGAGCAAAGGAGACAAAGGATCTCCTTGCCTCACTCCTCTTTTACAAGAGAAGTAACCTGAAGGCTTTCCATTAATAGAAATAGATAGATGAGCAGAAGTTAGAATAGCCTTAATCCAGTTACAAAACCTTTGATAAATCCAAAGGATTTTAAGACATTCAATAAAAAATTCCAGTCCAAGGTATCAAAGGCTTTTCTAATGTCAATCTTCAAAGCCAAGTTGCCTAAAAAATTCCTCTTATCAATCAAATTAATGATTTCAGATGTGAGACAAACACAATCTGAAATTTGCCTACCTTGAATAAAACCTCTTTGATTAGAAGAAATAATAAGAGGAGCAATCTTAGCTAGCCTATCTGCAATGACTTTGGTTATGACTTTGAATTTGAAATTGGCCAATGCAATAGGCCTATATTGTTCAACCTTCACTGCCTCAGCAACTTTAGGAATCAAAACAACTAGATTTGCATTATAATTAGGAAGAATCCAACCATTTGAGAAAAACTGAGCTACTGATTTATAAACATCATCACCAATAGTTTCCCAATAGTGCTGGAAGAATATGACACCAAACCCATCTGGACCTGGAGCACCATCCTTATTCATACCAAAAACAGCCATCTTCACCTCTTCAACAGTTGGCATGGCAAGAAGCATAGTGTTCTGATCTGAAGTAACACTACTTGGAATGACTTCCTCTACAAGACCATTATCAACACAGTTATTCTCAGTGCAGAATATGTCTTTAAAGTAACTAACCACATGATCCTCAATTTGAGCTGAAGTGTTTAGAATTGTATCACCATGCTTTAGCAAACTAATCTGCTTTGCAGTGTTTCTAACTTTAGCCAACTTATGGAAATACTCAGTATTTCTATCACCATCAATCTGCCATTTAATCCTTGATTTTTCTTGCCAAAAAGTTTCCTGAATGTGTAAAGCTTTCTCCAATTCCATCTGCGCCTTCTTTTCAAGCTCAAAGAGAGAGTCAGAATAACCATTATCATCCAATTGATGTTGAATCAAATCCAGCTGTTGAATAGCAGAAGAGACATTTTGATTGATATCACCAAAGACACATTTGTTCCACTCCCTCAGCTTTGATTTTAACAGCTTCAGCTTCTGAGTTAACACAAACATAGGACAACCATGAAATTCTGTTTTCCAAACCTCTTTTACAATGTCATTACATCCTGGATGCTGAAGCCACATTTTCATAAATTTAAAACTAGATTTTTGAGTAATAATATCCCTTTTTAAGTCCAAAAATAAAGGGTAATGATCAGACTTACTTCTAGTTAATGTGCAACAAGATATGCTAGACCAAAATTGCAACCAACTGTCATTGCATATAGATCTATCCAATCTTTTTTCAGTTAAGGCTCTGCCTCTTCTACCATTAGACCAAGTAAAAAGATTACCTCTAGTAGGAAGATGAATGAGATTGTTACTACCAGTCCAAAGCTGGAAATCTTCACAAGCTATCTTTAAAGGTCTGGAGCTGCCTTTGTATTCATGAGCACCTAGCACAGTGTTAAAATCACCAAAGAAACACCAAGGTAAAACATTATATATATTAATTATTTTAAGATTAAAATAAATATTTATAAATCATAAAATTATTCAAAACATTTTAAAATTATATTCATTTAATTTGTAGGCTTAAAGGCAGTTTTCGTCTCCCTATTTTTTCACTTTCTTGAAAATCGTCCCCCCATTTTTTTGTACGCGATTTTGGTCCTCCAATTTTTCAGTTTTAGCGGCATTAGTCCCTCCGTCAGAGGGTAGTTCAAAAACTAACGGTGGATGCCACGTGGCGTTTTCTGATTGGCCAAAAATAATTAACAAAAATAAAAATAAAAAATTGTTGAAAATATTTTGGCTTACATGCAATTTTCGTCCCCCTATTTTTTCACTTTCGCGAAAATCGTCCCCCTATTTTTTTCACTTTCGCTAAAATCGTCCCCCCATTTTAAAAAATTAGTCCCGAATTTTTTTTTCTGACAAAATGAATTTCTTTTATAAATTTATTTTTATTATATTATTGAACAAATAAAAAAAATACTAAAACTTACAGCGGGTGGGATCGAGGCATCTCTCCATTTGTGCTAACCAGAAGCGAATGACAACGGGAACGATCATCAATCTATCAAACGCACCTCCATAGCCATTCAACTATCAACCAAGCACCTCTCCACCAGCAGCACAGATCCGCATCCCTTCGCCAGCCTCTCCACCAACAGCACAGATCCGGATCCACCTCAGCCTCAGCCGCGAGCTCCGTTGGTTCCGCCGCTGCACCGTCAGCCTCTGTCCTTCTCTTTCGTTCACTCGCACAGGTGAATGACAAAAGGGTTTTTTGGCTTGTTTCATTCCTGACATTGGGTCTGTAACTAGAACAAGATTCGGCCCTAAAAATATTTTCAACAATTTTTTTTAATTATTTTTGTCCAATCAGAAAATGACATGTGGCATCCCAAACGACCTGTGTCACCTAACGTTAGTTTTTGGACAGCACATTGACGGTATATTTATGCTGCTGGTGGAGAGGTGCTTGGTTAATAATTGTGGTGAGGCATCCGGCTATGGAGGTGTGTTTGATAGGTTGATGATCATTCCCGTTGTCGGTCATTCCTGGTTAGTGCAAATGGAGAGATTGTTGAAAATGGAGGGGACGATTTTCGCGAAAGTGAAAAAATAGAGGGACAATTTTTGCGAAAGTGAAAAAAATAGGGGGGACGAAAACTGCATTTAAGCCAAAATATTTTTAACAAATTTTTAATTTTTTAATTATTTTTTGCCATTCAGAAAATGACACGTGGCAACTGCTGTTAGTTTTTGGACGGCCCTCTGATGAAGGGACTAATGCCGCTAAAATTGAAAAATTGGAGGATCAAAATCGCGTAAAAAAAATGGGGGGACGATTTTCGCGAAAGTGAAAAAATAAGGGGAAGGAAACTGCATTTAAGCCTAATTTGTATGTCATAATTTAACAAATTAATATTCAGTCTTTTACTCAAAAGCAATTATTATAATAATATATACTTTCTATGAATAAAATAATTGTAGTCGTGCTATTTATTTATTTAGAAGTTGTTGAGTTAAATGACTAAAAAAATGAATATAATGGAAAAAAAAAAGTACTACATAACAGATTTACATTTATGCCTTTATTTGCAAGAGTTTATACTAAAAAAATAGGGAAAAGTGCATATAAACCCCCTAAGCTTTAGCCCATTTACAAATAGACACTTGCTACTATTAATTCTTCCCAATTAACCCTCAAACTTTAACTAATGGTGAAATTAGTCCTTGTGTTAACCCAAAGTAAAATTATTATCTGTGATCGAATCCAACCATTCATTTTGCTTAAATGTGAACCGTTAATTGAATTTACTTTTTATTTGTTGAAAAAAAAAAGGAAAAATAGAGCCAATTCCTTCTCTGGTTTATTCATTCTAGTAAGCATGATATGTCGACAGTAATATAAGAATCTATATTCGGGATTTCGGGTCTCCCATTAATACCATGGATTAGTTCCCTTTGACTCGAGTGAATATGGGTAATCAATGGCTCCACTAAATGAACAGAGCTTACACTCAACTCAACCATGGGTATAGCATAGGAGGAGGTGGCATGGCAGCTGTAATGGTGGTCCTGCTGCCAAAACAAAACTCCTAGATGTCGCACCCTATGCTTGTCCCTCGACCCTCCTCCACCTTGAGCGATGTTTGTTCCTGCATTATTTATAATAATAAAAAGCTCTGTTTCTTACTTTCTTCCATCTATAAATGTTAGTCTCCCAACGATTTGCCCTTCTTACAATGTCCCCGAACTGCTTATATTTTTGCACATTTTCAGTGCGAGTTTTAGTGCGGTACTCCTCCAACAAATAATTTTGTGAACATCGTCTCCGAATTGTGATTGCCAATGAGGGTAAGTCATGGTATCAAAAGAAGAGAAACTGAAACAATATACCAGATTACGCTCTCTTGATTTATTTAAATAAAAATAAAAATTAAATACAATCAAGGGTTAGATATAAGAGAAATGAATGGTTAGATTTGATCACTATTAGTAATCTAACTTTTAATTAAGAGAAGGACTAATTTCACCAATTGTTAAAGTTTGGGGATTAATTAGGAATAATCAATATTTGAAGGTGTAAGGTGTCTATTTGTAAATGAGTTAAAGTTTAGGATGTATGTATGCACTTTTCCCTTAAATATATAATGAGTATGCAGATTGGTTGGCTAATAGGAGTTTGTCCCATCCTATAGGTCTTCATGTTGTAATGAACCCTCCAGCGGGCTCGTCTAGTTTGCTTGTTGATGATGTTAGTGGGGTTGCATTCCCCCATGATATTGTAGCTTTGTAATTTTCTTTGGGTTTTAAGCCCCGTTTAATACCAAAAAAAAAAAAAAATTACTTAAGGAAATTATCTTCCTTTTTATAAGATTTTAAAGTTAAATATTTCATCACAAAATAAAAAAAATATAACCTTATTTGTAAACAATGATTCATAAAATTAATATTAAATATTTTTAGTGTATAAATATCAAATAGCTCATTATAAATACTTGTTTTATTTTTAAATGTGTTAAGTCAACACTTAGTCAATGATAAAAAAATGGGGTTGACTGTAACACCCTAGTTTTTACACATATGATTAATTATTTTATTTGGATGTTTATGTTTATTTTGTTATGTGGTTTAGTTTGAGTAATTAAATTACTCTCTTCAAATTATTTTATTGGGTGCGTTAACACTTACTTATTTCAGTGAATGCACGCTTACTAGACACTAAATTACGTTATTGTCACTATTATTACCAGTATAGAAAAAATGTTTTAAATAATATGATTAAGAGAAAAGTATTTTCATATTTTCTTTCTTTCTTCTTCCTCATAACTTCTTCTTCCTCCTCACCTCATCTCTTCTCCTCTCCACCTCAATCTTCTTCCATTTTCACCCAACCACCGAGCCGCCTTGCGCCATCGCCTTGGGAGGGCCGTCCGGCCACCGCGACCCGGCCCTGCGTGCCTGGACCGTCTTGCGCCGCCCTGTCCAGCCGTTGCGCCGTCCTATCTCACGTGAAATCGAGCCCTCCGCCGCGGTAAGCTTCAGTCACCGCCTTCCATGGTGGTTTCCCACCATGTGAGTTCCTCTTAACCTCTTTTATTCCTTCCCTTGAGCTTATCTTCTCTTCTTTGGTCAACAGAAAAGGTCGTTGCCGTCGCTGTCCGTCGTGCCGCCGCCGTCCGCCGCCGCGAGGAGCATCACGACACCACCACCGCTTCTTCTTCTTCCTTGGGTGAGTTCCTTGCACTAATCCTTGGTAATTTTGAAATCCCCAAATCAGTTTCAAACCCTAACCCTAGCTCTTTGATTTCATATTATAATCTGAAATTAAAGCTTGTTTTTATGCAATTTGGACTATGAATTATTGTTTCCCTAAGCCAATTTCATTGTTCTTTGGCTAGATTGGATTTTCCCCAATTTAGGTAATGAACCCTAAAGCCCCAATTCGATTTTAATTGAAATCGATTCTGATTTGTGAAATTAACTATTTATTTATGAAACTGAAGTTATTAATTTGTAATTTCTATTAAGTCAAATTTTCCCAATTTTTGGTGATGAACGCAAATTTTTCCCCAAACTGAATTCTATTTGAGGTTGGTTAAATATATGGTTACTTTATTGTATGTTTTGAGGATGAAGATTGAAATTGGTGAAATTGTCTATTTGTTATCATGCTTAGTTTGTGACTGTGGGATGTTGTTCGTGGCTATACTTACTTGGTGGAGGAGAGTTTGCACTCTTGGAACTAATGTGAGCATTAAGACGAGGATCATTCACTTGTCTTCAAGAGGTAAAGGGAGTAAGCCTAAGGAGTTATAGATAATCATATGTTATTTAATGTTGTCTGTAAGATTCTCTGTCGTGTTTGTTCTGTGGTTTTTGGTTATGATTGTTTAATTGAATTGTGATTGAGGTGGTTCATTAAGTTAGTTGATTATAACTATGATGCATGCTACAACTGTGTTGTATGGGATTGTCTGTTTGGTTGATTGATTGACTGAAAGTCTGACAGTGGTCAGTGCCCAATTAAACTAAAGATAAAAGCTTTAAAAGCTTGAGAAAAGATTTAAAGAATTTGATTTAAGGAAGTGGAAGCAGATGTTGAAAATCATCCTATTGGTTAATGTTTTCGGTGAAAGGATGATTAATGAGTCACGACGAGGACGAAAGCTTGAAAATATTTCAATACTGCTAACCTTTACGTACAAAATTCCATTATGTTATAAAGAGTTATTTTAAGAAATTAATCTTCGAAAATAACTTAGTTATGATTTTAGAAAATTGTTTAAGTGAAAAAGGTCAAGAAATGGCTTAAAATACTTTAAAAATGCTGAACGATGATAATTTGGAAAAGTAGTGACGACAAGTGATTCTAAAGTGGCAGTACGTATTTTAAACTAAGATTGAGCCTCAAGTGACTCTCTTTTTGAAAAATAAAGTTTTCAGAAAGGATTCTTAGTGATTGGTGATTTTTTGAAAGATTTCCCATTTGAAAGGATTTTCTCAAATCAAGTTTTACTCAATGGAGTTACTTCCGACAACTTGGATAAGTTGTGGAGATTTCGTTTTTGAACTTGTTTTTCACAGAACGAAAGACCGTGTTAAAAGTGGTTTTGAACTTAGGGGTGTTTGGAATAACTTATATAAGTTCCTTTAGCTTATTTTATGGCATAAGTACTTATAATGTGTGTTTGGCATTGCTTATCAAAAGAACTTATGTAATTCCATAAGTTGTTTTGTGCTTATTTTCATAAGCTGGTGGTAGAAGCTTATGGAAAATAGATAAGAGCTTATGGTTTAAAAAACACGGAGCTTTTGCACATGTGGCTCACTCTTCGAATCCCATCACAGCAACTTTCGTTATTTTTTTCTTTGCTTTAACTCTGAACCCGCACAACCTCTTCCGCCAGCCGCCATCACCCGTCCGCCGTTCGCCGTGCGCCAACGCCTCTGTCTGCATCAGCCTTTGACGTCCCTGTTCACACACAGAACCATCTAGCTGAAGCCTCGTCATCTTCTCCGGCCAAAGCCGCCCTCGTGCCTCCGTTCCTAGCCGCGAGCTCCGCCGCCGATACCCGCACGTCACGCCCGGAACGAAACAGTCGCGCCTTCACCACCGTCGCAACACCTCCTTCGCACGCGACCCACGCCTCTTTGTTCTTCGCTGTCGTCCTCTTTGTTCTTCGTCGCGTGACCCGCGCCTTACTGCCTCTAGCCACCACCTCAGATCTTCGCTTAGCTCAGATCTTCGCACGTCTGTCCCAGTCCGCCAAGCCGCGTGGTCGCCGCCGTCTTCTCTGTTCTTCGCCGCTGGACCCGTGCTTCAATGGATCGTGGTGGTCAGGGTTCGGGTTCTTCTATTTTGGGAGAAAAGGGACACTATTTTTTTTTAAGTTAAATTTTAAATTTTATTTTTAATAAAAGTCAATTTTTTTAATTTTAAACACTTAAATTTTATATAAGTGCTTTTCAAAGTGCGTATCCAAACGCACATAACTTATTGAATTAAGCTCTCATGTGATAAGCTCTCATGCGATAAGCTCTTAATTAAGTTGTTTACCCAAACGCGGCCTTAGTAACCGAGACGTTGGGGTACTAAGGTTCGTTGGTGTTGTGGATTGAGTGTCCTTCGGACTTGAGGTCCTGTAGATTGGATATCTACTGTATACATGAGGTATACTGTTTAAACATTTAAAATGTTTTCTATTACCACGACCCTATAACTGATGCATCGGTTTAGGTGTTTTATGATTGAGCATTCGGACTCGAGGTCCTGTGTTGTTAATAAAAGAGTAAGATATTTAAAACGATGATGGTTTTAAGCGTTTTGTGCTTCAACAGAGGAAATTTTATATACAAAGAAAAATGACGAGAATAAAAGGTTTTACATGCATTTAAGGCAGACGTGTCTATAAAGTTAATCATGGTATCAAGGAGATATTCATGTGTTTATCATTGTACCTTGGTGGTCAATGAGCCCGTTTTTTATTACTGTGCCTTGGTTTGGACAGTTTACAGTGGGATTTGGCTTGAGTGCCGTTGCCTGAGTGGCGTTGTCTGAGTGGCGTTGGCTTGAGTGCCTTTGCCTTGAGTGGCTATTGAGCCTGATCAACTCATCACCTGTTGTTGATATCTCATAAGATTATGTATAATGTTAGAGTACAATTATTGAAGTGTTGCATACATAATTTTAAAAATGATGATGCGAGGGCATGAAACACTATGATGTACTTGGATATATTATGTATGGATGTTGTATGAATGTATATGTGTTTCTTTGTGTCGCGCATGTGGTTATCTTATAAAACTCATATATTGATAACTCACCTTTGCATTATATTGTGTGGTCTGGGGACGTACCTTGGTACGTGACTACAGGTGATGAAAAGTGGATTTCAGCTTCACTGGGGGACATTAGTTCCAATTCTTAGAGATATCAAACGTCAGACATCGGTTATAATGGTAAGATTAGTCGGAGTCTTCCCCAGAAATAGATTTTGAATGACCAGCTTAGGTTTTTGAGATGTTATAGATTTCTGATAGTATTTATTTGTATGGCTTGGAGAGCCTTTATTTTGAATGTGAAGTTTATAGCTCGGAGAGCATTTCTTTTGAATGAAAATCTAAGATTTTCCTTTTGGGTCCTGTATAGCTTGCTGATGTAATTATTTCCAAAATGATACTGTCTGGATGTATTTTAGTGTAATTGAAATTCTGGAATGAAAATGTAATTATTTTAGCAGGTGTTCTTTTACCTGGGATGTTTCGAATTACAGAGGAGATTCTGTCGGAATTTTTGTAAAAATACAAGTTTTTATTCAAGCATATTTCTAAATTAAATAGACTTGTCAGGCTAGGATTGTAAGCCTGTGTGCCGATCAAGGCTTAGGTTTGAAGTCGTGACAAATTTTTATATTCAGACGCTTATGTACTTATATAAATTATTTTCTAAAAGCAACCAGCAAACTATCTTTTTAATTTAAATTCCGCATGTGTTACGTAGTAATACCTAGTGGGGGTGTTACAAGTGGTATCAGAGCTGGTCGAGTCTTTCGGGATCTTTGGGGAATAGGTCTGTTAAGTTTTTGTTGTGTGATCTCTGGTTGGTTCTTGTTTGAATTGTTTCTTGTTGAAACAATGTGTGATGACGCACAAGTATATGTTTTCTTGATGGTTTTCCAAGGGTTTTATGTCCTGGGAAACCGTAGATCTTGAATGTTACTTGGGTTCGGATATGACATTCGATTATCCTTGTGAATCATGTCAGACATTTGAAACAAGGTGCCTGTTGTAAAGGATTTTCTGGGAATGTTCCCTGGGAATATTCTAGGTCGGTTAGCAAAGGACATTGATTTTTGATTGATCTAGCTTCTAGATTTGGTCAGATCTCTGTCGCTTTGTGTAGGATGTTGCCTACAAAGCTAAATCGAGTTGGACGACTCGATTCAGCTACTCGATTCAACTAGAAGATCTGTGGTTTGAACAGTTGTTAGACCGAGTGCCTTCCGTAGGAAGCACCAATGTTGTGTGAGGGTTCGTGACTCTGCGTGGATTTCTGACAACTCAACGAAGTAATGATTAAGAACAAGTATTATCTGTCGTGCTTAATTGATTTGATAGATCAATTACGAGAAGTTGTCGTCGACGTAAAGATCGACTTGAGGACGAGTTATCACCATATTTGAGTGAGGACCTATCTTAGATCTTTGCGCCGTTGAATCAGATTGTGAGGGCAGACCAAGTCTACACATGATTGAAACACAAATTAAGTTGTCCATGATCGTGCACAACTTAGAGGAGAACACAGGACAACAACAAAACAGATTAAGCGTGTCTAGAAAGCCTTGTACCTGTTGGAATCAAGGCAGGCCGATTCGAATCTTCAACCTTGGGTGAGTGTCTCAGGATTAAGGAAATTCTTATATGTACTGTTCATTCCTTTATGAACTTGCAAGATTGACAATTGTTCCACAAGTACCTATGGTTGTATTAGAAAATCACAACGGTGAAGTTTGTATGTGTTAGACAGATTTTCTGATCTTGATTTGAAATCTTTCAGAACTCATGAATTAGTTATGCTAGTTCATAAATTTCAAGTTATTCTAGTTGATTTCCTGGTTTGTGAGAAGTTGTACTCACACTTCTAAATAACCTTCAGTGTATTAGACATTGGAGTGGATTGATTGATGGTATCCATCGGTATGGAATTTTCATATTTCGTTGAAAGAATTCGTTATGACTACTTCTTGAGTTGTAACGTCGATACTTTAGTGATAACAGAAGTTTCTTGATGAAACTTAGTCTAAATCGCTTCTACTTCTGGTAGAGGTGACTGATGAGTGTGATTTCACCTTATATTTCCTTGTCATTTTGCATGCATTTTCATATAGTTTAGGCATATTTAATTTGATTTTTGTTAGTTTTTACCTTGGAACGGGTAAGGTGGTTCTATGGTGTTTGTGTGCAGGAATTCATGATTAAAATAATCAAATCCAGTTGAATCGGAGTTTGTATGAAGATGGAGCTTGAAAAGCAAGGAAAATGAGCAAAGCAGAGACCATCACGGCCTGGGTGTGACAACCATCACGGCCGTGATCGCGTGGGATTGAAGAAAAAAGAAGAAAGTGCAAGTCAGAAGCTGTCACGGCCTGGCCGTGACAAACATCACGGCCTGGCCGTGACAGCCATCATGGCCATGACAGACCATCAGCACAAGTATTCACAAAGCAAAAGCTGTCATGGCCTGGCCCTGACAGTCGTCATGGCCGTGACGCGTAAAATCTGGGATTTTGGGATTTGTTTTTGATCTGATTTGTAATTGATTTAATCCCAAGTTAACCTACATTATATATAGGGGAATTAGGCTCGAAAATAGGCACCTCTTGGCTACTACCTTAGGCTTAATTTTAGGATTTCTCTTCTTCTCAATTTCTTCTCTTCTCTTAGGATTTTCATGTTATTGTTATTCAATGTTGCTATGAACATGGCAATGTGTGAGTAGTCGTTTTATTTCTAGGAATTGGGGCTATGCCCAAGACTCGTTTTATGTGATGAATTGACGTTTTACTTGTTAATTTCAATTTGCTTTCGATTTGATTCCTATTGCATGAATTACTTGTAAATTTGGTGCGCACTTATTTGCATGTCATAGATACTCTTAAGGATGAACCTAGCGGTGAACTTAGGTATTGGATCTATAGGGATTGAACTTAGGACTTAAATCACGAGAGTTAGAAGCGGTCCTTCGAGGGTTCATTGAATTGTCACAAACCTTAATGGGTTCAATTTAAATACAATTACCACGAGAGTAGGGATTGGTTTAATTGGGCACGGTTCTTGTATCTCGAGAGGGAACATTAACTTTATTAGGATAAATTCACCTTCAAAGCGTTTTGATAATTAACAAGAGGAGTAGTCAATTTAGTAGCATAAGCAGTCTTGTTGGTAACCCAATTCCTGGAAATATCTTTTAATTTGAAAAAACATCAGATTAGATTTGATTGCGATTTTTAACTGATTTCGTTTTAGATATTTGATTTGTTAGTTCATCTTAATTTTAAAAACCAAATCTTTTCCAAAATCCTTTTTCTTGTTTAGTTTAATTAATTTAATAATTAATTGTTATCTAAGATCACGGTCTCTGTGGGTTCGATCTTTTTATTACTTGACGACGAAGTCGTACACTTGCGGATTCACGCTATCAGTGACCTTGTCTGATTTTTGACCAGACTGATTTCCTTTCTAAAAATTTTCGTTTTGTAAATTCTGTGTACCAAGAATGAACCCTTGGGATTAGGAACTATTCATCCTTTGATTCCCTAAATCTGTTGGAAGTTCTTGTGGATGAATGAACTTTATTCGATCATGTTTGTAATTGTGTATAGGCCATACATTTTTACACTTATGAACCTATTAAAGAATATTTTTCCATATTGGATGTTCCTGAATCTTTCGAATTTATGAAATCATTCTCTATGCTTTCTTGTGAAAGTGAGAAAAATTTCTTTTCTTGAAAATTTCTTTTCGAAATCCTTTAAGCCAAGTCTTGTTGTAGTTCGATAGAACTTGTTCCTTTTGGATCTATTTCATCCTATATCTTTTCCAAACGTCGTTGATGTGTGACCTATCTCATAAGTCATGAGGATGGTTACCTAATCCATATCAAGATATCAGTGTTAGTTGAGTACAGTAAGAATGTGAATGACATTCCTTGTTGAGATGATAGAGTCGCAATGTTTTATCGTGGATTCACCGAAGATCTCTAAGAGTTTCATTTGTTTTGGGCGATCGACAACAGACTTATGAGGATGACACCTTTCTTACCTGTTAATATCCGATATATCACGGAGAAGTTAACCGAAGTATGTAGTAGAAGGCTAATTAAACTTCATAAAGCATCCTCCAGCATCGTTCTAAATGAAGCCGAAAAACTTACCTCAAGTGTTGGGAAAAGTCTACATCGGACATTAAGAACCAAGTTGAAGTCAAGTTCAGCTTATCACCCTGAGTTCGATGGACAAATTAGAAAAGATCTAATTCTTAAAAGGTTAGCTGAGAGTAAATGTAGTACTAAGTATTGTTGTCCCTATAGCAGAATAAATAAGATGTGATAAGATTTGTGGAGGTATTGATGTGACCGTAATGAAAACCCTTAATCAACGTCATTAAGTAAGACGATTACCATAGACCTTATCATGAATGAGGCAGAATGTCGCTAGAGGAATCTAGAGTAATGATCAAATGTTGGTAATTAAGATTGATTTTATGAGTGTAAAGATTGACAGGAAAATGTTTATAGTAGTTATCCCTAAGCTGAACGAGAGCAGTAAAGATGAGTTCTTGAGGGAAATTAAGTTGTTAGAAAAGTTTAAGAATTTTGATTTTTGGATAATTCCAACTGAAGTGATTCTTTTGGTTGTAGTTGCATGCATGAAGGAGTGTACTTTAAGATTAAATGTGTGACTATGTTATAGTTTGGAGTGGAATATGTTCAAAGGAAACTAAGACTACAATTGTATACTTTGAGTTGAAATTGATGTATGATGTGGTAAGTTAGTGTTGAACTTGGTGTTAGTAGTGAAGATTTGATGTTGAAGAAGTTTTCTAGCAGACCAATTTTGAGGCAAGAAGTGATTAAGTTTTGATTATGTCTTTCGAGTGTGATAAGCTATGGCGAAATGTTTCTAATATTTGAGGTCTTATTCTGGTAAATATGTGGTTGATGATCCACAGTGGAAATGGACATTTTAAATCCAAGATTGCCCAATGGGGAGTGTCCCCTAGATTTCTTGGCTTTGCTTTGGTGTAACTCCTAGTGGTTATGGCCTCAGAGAAACTGTTTTATAATCTCTTTTCTGGCTGCAAATAAAGAGAAGGGCATATGTGATACAAGCACTTCCTTGCATAAGTGATGGAGCTCTGTCTTTAGATGGAGGAATTGTTAGGAGTTGTGGTGTATTTTCCTTGGGCAATAGGGTAGATGTGCATGTGAAATTTCCTAAACCAGGGATATCAACGAGGCTTGATAACCAAATTGAAAATGAGGGGCAAATGAAGGATATGAAATCGAAGAAGGAAAAAGATTCTAGAGAATTAAGAAGGGAACAGACTATGTTGGATGTGGTAAGGTTCAATTTCAATAAGAAGATTGAATTTCTTAGGTTCTTGGTGCAAAGTTTATCATGTGCAACTCAGGCTCAGGAGTAATTTAAGGATAAATAGAATGACATAAGAATTGATCCTATTATAGAATTATAGATGAAAGGAATGAAGCGTCGAGAAATACAAAGTAGGATCTTAAGATCAAGGTGTAATTACAAAATCCTGTTTAGTTTTGAGCACGAAATTTCGAGGACGAATTTTTTTAAGAGGGGTAGTAATGTAACACCCTAGTTTTACACACATGGTTAATTATTTTATTTGGATGTTTATGTTTATTTTGTTATGTGGTTTAGTTTGAGTAATTAAATTACTCTCTTCAAATTATTTTATTGGGTGTTAGCACTGACTTATTTCAGTGAATGCACGCTTACTAGACACTAAATTACGTGATTGTCACTATTATTACCAGTATAGAAAAATGTTTTAAATAATATGATTAAGAGAAAAGTATTTTCATATTTTCATATTTTCACTCTATCCAATTTTAGAGTTAAAAATAATGGTTTGGAATTAATCGGAGATTAATTATGGACCGATGATTTTTTTAGTTGATCAATTCAACTATCAATCTCTACTTCATTTCAAATTTTGAAAGTATATATTTGTCACTTATTATTTTTCGATCTAAGGTGTAACATTATTTCTTTTTCTAGACTCAATCTTAACCACTCATTTTGTACCTAATCACTAATAACATGAAAAATCAATTTAAGAAAACCCAAGTCCCCTTCCCCCCTCGACAGAAAACGCATGTCCCTTTCCCCCCTCTCTTTCTTTCTTCTTCCTCCTAACTTCTTCTTCCTCCTCACCTCATCTCTTCACCTCTCCACCTCAATCTTCTTCCACTTTCACCCAACCACCGAGCCGCCTTGCGCTGTCGCCGTGGGAGGGCCGTCCGGCCGCCACAACCCCGCCCTTGCGTGCCTGGACCGTCTTACGCCGCCCTGTTTAGCCTTGCGCCGTCCTATCTCGTGCGAAATCGAGCCCTCACGTAAGCTTCAGCCGCCGCCTTCCATGGTGGTTTCCCACCATGTGAGTTCTCTTAACCTCTTTTATTCCTTCCCTTGAGCTTATCTTCTCTTCTTGGTCATGGTTGCTCCAGAAAACGTCGTTGCCGTCGCTGTCCTGTCGTGCCGCCGCCGTCCGCCACCGCGAGGAGCATCACGACACCACCACCGCTTCTTCTTCTTCTTCTTCCTTGGGTGAGTTCCTTGCACTAATCTTTGGTAATTTTGAAAATCCCCAATCAGTTTCAAACCCTAACCCTAGCTCTTTGATTTCATATTATAATATGAAATTAAAGCTTGTTTTTATGCAATTTGTCCTATGAATTATTGTTTCCCTAAGCCAATTTCATTGTTCTTTGGCTAGATTGGATTTTCCCCAATTTAGGTTATGAACCCTAAAGCCCCAAATTCGATTTTAATTGAAATCGATTCTGATTTGTGAAATTAACTATTTATTTATGAAAATTGAAGTTATTAATTTGTAATTTCTATTAAGTCAAAATTCCCAATTTTGGTGATGAATGCAAATTTTTCCAAACTGAATTCTATTTGAGGTTGGTTAAATATATGGTTACTTTATTGTATGTTTTTGAGGATGAAGATTGAAATTGGTGAAATTGTCTAGTTTGTTATCATGCTTAGTTTGTGACATGTGGGATGTTGTTCGTGGCTATACTTACTTGGTGGAGGAGAGTTTGCACTCTTGGAACTAATGTGAGCATTAAGACGAGGATCATTCACTTGTCTTCAAGAGGTAAACGGAGTAAGCTGAAGGAGTTATAGATAATCATATGTTATTTTAATGTTGTCTGTAAGATTCTCTGTCCGTGTTTGTATTCTGTGGTTTTTGGTTATGATTGTTTAATTGAATTGTGATTGAGGTGGTTCATTAAGTTAGTTGATTATAACTAGTGATGCATGCTACAACTGTGTTGTATGGGATTGTCTGTTTGGTTGATTGATTGACTGAAAAGTCTGACAGTGGTCAGTGCCCAATTAAACTAAAGATAGAAGCTTTAAAAGCTTGAGAAAAGATTAAAGAATTTGATTTAAGGAAGTGGAAGCAGATGTTGAAAATCATCCTATTGGTTAATGTTTTCGGTGAAATGATGATTAATGAGTCACGACGAGGACGAAAGCTTGAAAATATTTCAAGTACTGCTAACCTTTACGTACAAAATTCCATTATGTTATAAAGAGTTATTTTAAGAAATTAATCTTCGAAAATACTTAGTTATGATTTTAGAAAATTGTTTAAGTGAAAAAGGTCAAGAAATGGCTTAAAATACTTTAAAAATGCTGAACGATGATAATTTGGAAAAGTAGTGACGACAAGTGATTCTAAAGTGGCAGTACGTATTTTAAACTAAGATTGAGCCTCAAGTGACCTCTCTTTTTGAAAAATAAAGTTTCAGAAAGGATTCTTAGTGATTGGTGATTTTTGAAAGATTTCCATTTGAAAGGATTTTCTCAAATCAAGTTTTACTCAATGGAGTTACTTCCGACAACTTGGATAAGTTGTGGAGATTTCGTTTTGAACTTGTTTTTCACAGAACGAAAGACCGTGTTAAAAGTGGTTTTGAACTTAGTAACCGAGGACGTCGGGGTACTAAGGTTCGTTGGTGTTGTGGACTGAGTGTCCTTCGGACTTGAGGTCCTGTAGATTGGATATCTACTGTATACATGAGGTATACTGTTTAAACATTTAAAATGTTTTCTATTACCACGAACCTATAACTGATGCATCGGTTTAGGTGTTTCGTGATTGAGCATTCGGACTCGAGGTCCTGTGTTGTTAATAAAAGAGTTAAGATATTTAAAACGATGATGGTTGTAAGCGTTTTGTGCTTCAACAGAGGAAATTTTATATACAAAGAAAAATGACGAGAATAAAAGGTTTTACATGCATTTAAGGCAGACGTGTCTATAAAGTTAATCATGGTATCAAGGAGATATTCATGTGTTTATATCATTATACCTTGGTGGTCAATGAGCCCATTTTTGTATTACTGTGCCTTGGTTTTGGACAGTTTACAGTGGGATTTGGCTTGAGTGCTGTTGCCTGAGTGGCATTGCCTGAGTGGCGTTGGCTTGAGTGCCTTTGCCTTGAGTGGCTATTGAGCCTGATCAACTCATCACGTGTTGTTGATATCTCATGAGATTAGGTATAATGTTAGAGTACAATTATTGAAGTGTTGCATACATAATTTTAAAAATGATGATGCGAGGGCATGAAACCCTATGATGTACTTGGATATATTATGTATGGATGTTGTATGAATGTATATGTGTTTCTTTTGTGTCGCGCATTTGGTTATCTTATAAAACTCATATATTGGTAACTCACCTTTGCATTATATTGTGTGGTCTGGGGACGTACCTGAAAATGCTATATGTGTTTGTGAATAATTGTTTATGTGGTTTTGAGTGATGACAAATCAAAGAAATAAGTTAAGTTCCTAAATATATTGCATAAATAATTTATAAATGTGTGAACATTGCTAATTGTGTGCTCAAGTGTGCAGACAAGTGAAAAGTGCTTCACTCGTCTAATATCACCTGTCTAGTGATGTGTGCAGACAAGTGAAAAGTGTATCACCTGTCTAGTGATATGCAGACAAGTGAAAAGTGCTTCACTCGTCTTATGTCACCTGTCTAGTGATAACAGGAAAGGTGTTCTATCTCCCTATGCATGTTTATGAACCTGTCTACTGAAGTGTCTTAAGACCAGAAGCGTCTTAAGACGGGTGAAGGATATTAAGACAAGTGAAGTGTCTTATCCCGAAGAGTCTCAATTCAAGAATCTGTCTCGAAGTGTCTCTGCTCAAGTGTCTATCTAAAAGCATCTTATGAAGTGTCTGAAGAGTATTCAAGCATAGATCAGACTACTGCTTATAAAGAATAGATGTGTAGAAGCAAAGATGGAAGATTAGAGTCAAGCGTCTGGACAAAGCATCTGCTACCGACATTCAAGCGTCTGTGCCATCATATATTGAGTTACACTCATCTCATTCAAATCAGGAGATCTTGGTCTCATTGGAAAGATAATAGAAATATCTACAACTTTCATGAAGAAGTCGAGACCTGAATCAATCTCCATCTAAGTGAAAAATCATCTACAAGTTGAAGATGTGATTCTGTTCGTGACAACCAGAACATACAACCGTCTGCTGACAATATCTGGAGCTTTAGGTATCCAAATGAATCTATCTTGGTGTCATTGTAAAGCTAAGAAGCATATCTACAACTTTGATGAAGACGTTGAGACCAAATTCGATATATATCAGTGTCAGATTTCATTCGTAATTTGATGGCCTGATGCTGTTCTGACAGACAGACCTTTGAAGCGTCTGCTGGCCATAACTTGAGTTGTACATGTCAAAATTGTATGAAACCGGTGCCATTCGAAAGCTAACATCCAGGGCTACAACTTTCATGAAGACCTCGAATCCTGAATCGATCCTTAAGAAGGTCGAAATTGCATAATACGAAGATGACGGAGTTTAGGAGCTAAAGGAGCAAGCATCTCACAAGCTCATCTAAGAAGTGTCTAATGAAGCTAACCAAGTGTCTTCCCAGTATAAGACAAAGCTGAATTAGTTAAATGTTTATATGGGAAAGCAGGAGGTGTCAACAATTGAAGATATGTTGACATGCAATGAAAGATAGCTGTTACGTATTGAAGTTTCTCTTCTACCAAAGTTGCACAGCTATTTAATATTATATACTATCACAAAAGTGCAAAAGCCAAAAAGGTGTGCAGCTGGTCAGAATAGTTTTATTGATAAAGACATATACAACTGTACGTTGAAAGAAAAGAAAAAAAAGAAGAAATATATCACTGCTGCAAAAAGACAAAAGCTGTAAAAGTAAAACCACTTTATATACAGTGTGGTCAGCATCAAGAAGTTTTGTGCAACGGTCAAAAACTCCAACGGGTATATTTTGTCAAGCTTATATAACGAAGACCAAAAAAGAAGAAGAAGAGTTGCTGGTGTTGGTGCTGGTACTGCTGCTACAGTTGATGTAAAAATAAGAGCATCACTATCTTCATCTCAACAGAAATCATTCTCAATGTAATCATCCTAGATTCACTCAAGTGAGTGTTATGAGTGATTTCTTTTTCAGTTCTGAAGTGCTTAAAAAAATATATCCACTCTTTTGAGTGTAGGAAGAACTCATATCTGTACTTCATTGTAAAATCACTCTATGAGTGTTGTGAGAATTTCTCTATGTAATCTTCATCAAAATCCAGTGAGCCTGGAGAGGCTAGGTGAAAATAATACTTGCAACAGCCTGGAGAGGTTGGTTAAGAATAATACTTGTTGAGCCTGGAGAGGCTAGGTGAAAAGAATACTTGCAACAGTCTGGAGAGGCTGGTTAAGAACAATACTCAATGAGCTTGGAGAGGCTAGGTGTGCAAAGACTACTCGTTGTAATTATCTGATGTGATAGTGGAGAAAACTCAGCTGCTGCTGGGGACTGGATGTAGCTCATCGTTTATATGAGTGAACCAGGATAAATCTTGTTGTCTATCTTCTCTCTACCCTTATCTCTTTATCTTTGTTGTCTTATGTGTTTCAACAAAGTTTTCTAACTGATTTTAAGCTTTATGTTCTAAGTTGTTTTCAAATGTTTTTATCCTCTAGATTTTGTCTAACTGGTTGACGTTTAGTCTGAGATAATCAGACAAGTCAATATTGTCCATTAGACAAGTGAAATGTTTTATCTTCCTTATTTCCAAACTGGTTAAAAAATATGTTATTAGTGTTGTTAGATGGTTTTTAAATTATCTTCTTTTATCCATCTATACTCTCTTTATTTGAAAAACTCTTATTTATGTTTTGATGTTTCGTAAAAGTTTTAAATTTCTATCATCACCCAATTCACCCCCCTCTTGTGTGATGGTTGCTTTGACCCAACAGTACCTTGGTACGTGACTACAGATGATGAAAAGTGGATTTCAGCTTCACTGGGGGACATGAGTTCCAATTCTTGGAGATATCAGACGTCAGACATCGGTTATAATGGTAAGATTAGTGGGAGTCTTCCCCAGAAATAGATTTTTGAATGACCAGCTTAGGTTTTTGAGATGTTATAGATTTCTGATAGTATTTATTTGTATCGCTCGGAGAGCCTTTATTTTGAATGTGAAGTTTATTGCTTGAGAGCATTCTTTTGAATAAAAATCTAAGATTTTCCTTTTGGGTCCTGTATAGCTTGTTGATGTAATTATTTCCAAAATGATACTGTCTGGATGTATTTTAGTGAAATTGAAATTCTGGAATGAAAATGTAATTATTTTAGCAGGTGTTCTTTTACCTGGGATGTTCGAATTACAGAGGAGACTTTGTCGAAATTTTTGTAAAAATACAAGTTTTTATTAAGTATATTTCTAAATTAAATAGACTTGTCAGGCTAGGATTGTAAGCCTGTGTGCCGATCAAGGCTTAGGTTTGAAGTCGTGACAAATTTTTATACCCAATTTCAGATGCTTATGTACTTATATAAATTATTTTCCGAAGGCAACTAGCAAACTATCTTTTTAATTTAAATTCCACATGTGTTACGTAGTAATACCTAGTGGGGGTGTTACAAGATGTGACACCCGGTGCTGACGAGGGCGAGGAGTGGTCGTCGTTGCAAGAAGGCATGGACAAGGAGCTGCTCCTGGCAGGATTCTAGACGGAGGGGTACATGAATGAACCGATTGCACACCGGAATGAGAGGGATCTTGAGACTGTGTAGGTATGGGACTATACAGTTGAGGATGGCTTACATGAATTGATTGGTACTATCTATACCAATAAGATGCATCTTCTTTTCGGTAGCCCATCACTTAAGAACTCCAAAGTTAAGCCTGCTTGACTTGGATGCAATTCTGGGATGGGTGACCTCTTGGGAAGTTTTCCCAGGAAGCGTGTAAGTGAGGACAAAGCACGCTAAAAAGACCCGTGTTGATTTGTGGGGACAGTCCTCAATCCATAGAGCAGTCAGGAATGTTACAATGGTATCAGAGCGGCACCTCTCCCAGTACGGTGTGGTTCGGGGACGAACAAGCGGAAGCTGGTGGGCATGTGACACCCGGTGATGACGAGGGCGGGGAGTGGTCGCCGGTACAAGAAGGCACGGACAAAGAGCGGCTCTTGGCAGGATTCTTGACGGAGGGGTACATGAATGAACCGATTGCACACAGGAATGAGAGGGATCCTGAGACTGTGTAGGTATGAGACTATACAGTTGAGGATGACTTATATGAATTGATTAGTACTACCTATACCAACAAGATGCATCTTCTTTTCGGTAGCCCATCACTTAAGAACTCCAAAGTTAAGCCTGCTTGACTTGGAGCAATTCTGGGATGGGTGACCTCCTGGGAAGTTTTCCCAGGAAGCGTGTGAGTGAGGACAAAGCACGCTGAAAAGACCTGTGTTGGTTTGTGGGGACAGTCGTCAATCCATAGAGCAGTCAGGAATGTTACAAATGGTATCAGAGTGGCACCTCTCCCAGTACGGTGTGATTCGGGGACGAACCAAGCGGAAGCTGGTGGGCATGTGACACCCGGTGCTGACGAGGGCGGGGAGTGGTCGCCGGTGCAAGAAGGCACGGACAAGGAGCGGCTCCTGGCAGGATTCTTGACGGAGGGGTACATGAATGAACCGATTGCACACCGGAATGAGAGGGATCTTGAGACTGTGTATGTATGGGACTATACAGTTGAGGATGGCTTATATGAATTGATTAGTACTACCTATACCAACAAGATGCATCTTTTTTTCGGTAGCCCATCACTTAAGACCTCCTGGGAAGTTTTCCCAGGAAGCGTGTGAGTGAAGACAAAGCACGCTGAAAAGACCCATGTTGGTTTGTGGGGACAGTCGTCAATCCATAGAGCAGCCAGGAATGTTACATTGACTGTAATTTATGATCAAGTATATGATTTATTGTCATTTTAATAAACTTAAATATGGTGTAGTATATTTACCATATTAACATTAATTTAAATTTAGTATTGGATTTTTTTTTCCTCTTTAACCAGGTTTCCCCATAGGCAAAGTCGTGACACTCAGGGTGAGGTGATGATTAGGTAAAACTCTCCCCAAAATTATGATTACAATATTCAAACCCCTTGACCTTATAGGTAAAATTCCTCTAGGGACACAGTCGGCTTCCAACCACTTTTTGGGAATAATATAACTCCAATATGCACTAATATTTATTATGTCTTTAGTCACAAATTGAGTTGAGGAAATTAATGCTACTATTAATTATTAATATATATATATAACATTGTTTTAAAACGTATTTGATTATTAATTATCATTATATAATAATGTAAGAAATAATAAAACATATTATTAAATATAAATAGCATAACATTCATTTATTGACGTTGATTTTTTTGGTTTTAAAATTATTAATAATGATTTATGTTTATTATTAGATTTTGTCAAAAAAAAAAAAGTTTATTATTGGATCTTGAGTTGCGTAAAATTTTCATTAAATTAAAGAAAAAAATTAATTCAAATATGCACTAAGTAAGTTAATTTATATGAATTATCAGGGTAAATATTTTTCGCCAAGAAAATTTGTGGCTGTCAATATAAATTGAACAATAGGTAGAAGTCAATTACAAATGACAGGATATGCCATAAATGTGCGGTTAATTTTCAACTGTTTGAAATGAATGTATCTAGTCACATCACAATATACTAACATACACAAAAATAATATTAAAAAATTATATATAGTATTATTTTTTTGACAAGTAAAAAAAAATATGAAATATATAATGTTTCATGAATACTATATATAATATATAAAAATTGTATATAGTATTCATAAAAGTTTTCAATGTTTTGCCAAAAAAAAATTAAAAGTTTTCAATGTTTACTATAAAGTTAAATGGCCTAGAGAAAGTTAATGCTACTATTAATTATTAATATATAATATTATTTTAAAAAATTATTAAATATTTTTTATTATTAATTGTCATTATATAATATTAATGTAAGAATATATTAAATATCAATTATATAAAGAGAATAGCATTCATTTATTAACATTGATTTAAATTTATTATTGGACCTTGAGTGGTATAAAACTTTAATTAAATTAAAGATAAAAATATAACCAAATATTTATTAAATATCTATTTATTATATTAAAATTTTATATGATTTCATTGGTATGAATTATAATTGTAAAGATTTTTTTGTCAAGGAGTCTAGTGGCTGTCAATATACATTCAGCAATAGGAAGAAGCCAATTACATATAACACGATAAAGTGTAAATGTGTGATGAATTTTCATTTATTTGAAATGAATGTCTTTAGTCAAAATATGCTAACAAACATAAAAATAATAAGCTTAATTGAAGTTTTGATCCATGTTATTTCATAAATGAGTGATTTTTGTATCTTTAAATTCAATTAATCAAATAAAGCACTTGTAATTTTAAAATTGAACAAATTTGGTCAGGTCGTCAAACTACTATACAATACTTAACAGGAAGCTAACCCTTTGTGACACGATGTTACTGTAGGATTATTTTTATTTACTGGGTTTAATTGGTATATACTGACAGTGTAATTTTTTTTTACACTATCAACCAACACATCATTACAAATCTTTGATTCTTATCCTAACTACCTTAAAAGTTATCAATTTCATGATTTCTGATTGGATGTCTGTATAAAAATCTTTACACTGACAATGCACAGAAATTAAACTCTTATTTATTTAGATGAAAAAATGCTAGAACTAAAAAAAGCTATAAAGGAGCGCACATGCATAGTAGGTTTGTGCATTTTATTATTATTTTTTCAACTAATTAAAATCCAACATTAATGTCACATCACAAACGGTTAATCAGGTCAGCAACACCAGTTAAGTATTGAATGATTGGTTGACGGTAGTACCAATTTTGCTCGATTTTAAAATTATAGAGACTTGATTTGAGCAATTAAAACTAAAGGATCAAAATCACTCATTTGTAAAACTGAAATTAAGACAAAATAATATTAAATAAAAATATTCGGTTCAAAAAAAAATTTAAATAAAAATATATAGTATTCATACGAGTTTTTTGTTGTTGATAAATTTAAACAATAATATTCATACGAGTTTCCAATCTTTACTATAAAGTTAAATTATCTTTAGGAAATTAATGGCGCTATTAAAAATTAATGTATAATATTTTTTCAGGATGATATTAAATATTAATTATCATTATATAATGTCAATATAAGAAATAATTTAATATATTATTAAATATCAATTTAGATAGAATAACATTCATCATTAACATTGACTTGAATCTATTATTGGATCTTGACAGATATAAAAATTAAATTAAATAAAAATAAAAATAAAAATATTTCAAATATGAACTAAATATCTGTTTAGTATATTAAAAGGCTTATATAATTTATTTTCTTTTTACCCTTGTATATATATAAAAAAGGCTTATATAATTTAATTAGTATATACTGTCAGTACAAAGATTTTTCGTCAAGGGAACTAGTGACTGGCAATATATTTTCATCAATTGGTGAAGTCAATAACATATATCAGGATATATGATAAATGTGTGATGAATTTTTCATTTATTTGAAGTGAATGTTTCTAGTCAGAATACTATCACCCACAAAAGTAATATTCATAAAAAAACATAGTATTCATAAATGTTTTGAATCTTTACCATAGAATTAAATAGCCTTGACGAAATTAATGCTATATATTATTTATTTTTTATGGTGAGATTAATGCTATTATTAATTAATACTAATATATAATATCATTTCAAGACGTTATTAAATATTATTAATTTTTTGTCTTGTCAAAAAATTTTTTATTAATTTTAATTCTCACTATATAATAATAGAGTAAGAAATAATTCAATATATCATTTAATATCAATTATATAGACATAATAACATTCATTTATTAACATTCATTGAAATTTATTATTGGATCTTGAGCGGCATAAAATTTAAATAAAATAAAATAAAATAAAAAGTATAATTCAAATATGCATTAAATATCTGTTTATTATATCAAAATCTTGTATAATTTAATTGGTATGCATTCCAGTATAAATAGTTTGTGCCGGTTGCCAATATATATTTGGTAATAGGTAGAAGCCAATTATATATAACAAACAGGGTACAAATTATTAGATTTTGCATGACAGATGTGACACCCCTCCTAGGGATATCACATAGTTACCTGTTTGCGGAAAACCAAACTTTGAATTTGCTAGTGATTTCGGAAAATAAAATTCTTTCATCATTAACTTTGTAAAAAGAATAGTGATAAATTTTTTTTTTCTATCTTCCTCATCAACTAAACAACAAGAAGAGACAACATAATATACATAGCTGCATCACAAGTTTACTACATAATTATCAGTACAACATCTTTCAAAAAGGGACCTTTATACAACAGGCCATATTCTCTGAACAGCTAAGTTAGGAAAACTAAATACATAACATAGCACATAAGGAAAGTAAAAAAAAAACCATGGCTCTCAGAAGCCAGACTAGACTAACGAAAACACACTACTCAAAGGGTTAGGTCCTACAGCTGGTCCACACTAAAAAAAACCATTGGGAAGACCCGGATGGTCATTCCCGCTTCCAACAGAAGTATCTGGTGAAGATCCTACCACTCCCGCTCCTTCATTTGAACCAACATCACCATTTTCTACTGGTTGGTCTTCGGGTTCCTCCTCAACGAACTCTTCTGGATCTTCTTCAAGGTCAGGATCCCACTCCTCGACCACAGGAGGTGCTTCCAACTGTAAAGGTGGCATAATGGGAGGATGAACATCTAACGCTCCTTGTTCCGCCCAAAGCTGTAGAAGTAACCACATCGGAGGTAGTGAATTCTCGACAGTCTCAACAGTGTGTGTCCTCCTCTGAGGTCCGGCAGCTATATTGCCAGTAACCTCAGTGACGGGGCCAGTATAGATGGCGCGTTGCCCCGGGGAGGAAACTCCCACGCACCACCATCATCTGCATCTTCGAGGATAAGGAAGTGTGTCCCCAAATGAGCCAACGGCATATTCGGGTTCATCTGTTCTCGTGTATAAGATATGCCACGAAGAGTGGTACCCACAAGAGAACAGGCAAGGGTGAGAAGCAAATATATGGATTAACATGATAACTACATGTAGCACAAAGAAACATATACAACTAACATCATCATAACAACGTCAATTATAATCAATGAATAAGTCACACGTCACTGGGTTCCATACCTGATCATCGTTTTTGAAAACATATGCACGAACACTTCTATAACATCGTCTAATTTTTTTCCTAATCTTCGGAGATCCCAACATCGTATAAAGGAGCTGATCAGGATCAATTGCCAAATAAGGCACATCGTGTTTATGCACAACACTGTCCAAAACTCCTGGCGCAGTGATCACCGTCTGTGGATGTTCATAGCACATTGTCCAACACAAGGCACAAGGCATATGAACTTCATTGTCCATCAAGGCACAATGAAACACCGTAGCATGAAATACCTTACCCTTCAAGGCATTCATACATAAACATCGTGGGCACGTCTGCCAAATGCATGAAATAAAACATTTTATTCTCGTCATTTTTGTTTTCGTTCAATCTTTCCTTGTCGAAGCCCAAAGGCTTTCGACCATCCGTAGTTTTCATCGTTTTCAAACCTTTTATTATTAACACAGGACATAAAGTCCGAGTATTCATTCACAAAACCCTAGACCTGTGCACTGATCTTAGGTTCGTGGTTGTAGAAAATATTTTTCACCGTTTTACACCGTTTATTACACCGTGAAGTACACCGTGGGGTAGACTTAATGTCCACAGGACATCTAGTCCATAACACCGTGAAATACACTGTGAGAACTTTAGTACCCCGACGTCTCGGTTACTAAGTTCTAATTCATCGTTTTACATCGTTCTGTGGAATTCTATTTTCAGAGAACTTTTCTAATTGAAACTCCTTTATAAAAAAATTCTCAACAATTAGGAAAGTCATTTTCTCTAGAGAAATTCTCTTTCGCAAACTTCATTCCTTCAAAAGAATTTTCACTTGAGTTAAAAACCTAATTTAAAAATGGTTATGTAGTCTTAGAAAAACACTTTCCTTATTTATGTTCAAAATAAGCTATCTTCTAATATTTCTGAAATCTTTTAAAATCAAAATATGACTTTCCTCATAAAACATTTTCTAATACAGTAAGTAAATAAATTCTTAAGTTTAATTTATCTTAAGGCTTCGTAAAGTTTTCATCTTGCAAATTAATTAAGCACTAATCTAAATCAGGCTTTTCATACATCAACCGACATAAACATCATCGTAATCATCATAATTCAAATCTAACATTTAAAGTTCTACAACATATAGCTATAAATAGTCAAACCAAAATAGTCAGTCAAGCTCAGATAAAAACATCAACGATGATAATAACTTTAACAACCATAACAAACACACATAAATACACAGTCCACATTCAAATAACATATAGTTAACAGAAAATCCCTCAGGTAATCCCCCTTACCTTTCAAAGATTTTCTTTCGATTCAACTCGTCGGAAATCCGGTTCTCGATTCAACGTTCAATCAGATCACTTAACCTTCATCAAACCACCATCAAACAATCATTATCAACAAATAGATCCTCCTAAACACCTCATATATGATTCGGCCATGTGATGATTTTAGGGCTAGAAATTTCTAAAATTCACATACTTTTAGATTTATGATCCTAGAGTATCATAGAACTTAGAAAAATTGTTTTAGGTTCAAAATAAAATCAAAACAACATAGGTCCATTAAGACCTAGTTTCGGCCCTACATAGAAACCATGGGTAGGAATTTTATTTTAAGCCAACAACTTAGATCCAACACAAATATATAAGAGGAAGTTGGAATCAATGATCATTTTCTAGGAAAATTGAACAAAGCTCCATCCACACCTATACCTATGGTTCGGCCTTGTCAAGAAAAATAAGGAGGAAGATTTTGTTTGAGTTATACTCATAGATATAATAAATAGAGATGATAACAAACTCATAGAAATTGGTTTCATAATTTTTGGATTTTTCTATGATTTTTCAATGTTTTGAGTCCTAATATGGAAAATGAAAAAGATGAGCTCAAATCAAGAAAATATATGAAGAACATAGTGTTTAATGAGAAAGAGGAGTACAGATTACCTCTTGGAATTGAAAAGTTTGGAGAAGATCAACAAGTTTCTTCACAATTCAAAGTTATGGAGTTTTGGCAAAAGGTTGAAGATGAAGATGTTTGGAGAGACTTGAAGAGAAAGCTAGAATGTTCAAGTAAGCTCATGAAAATGAGCTTAAATGGACAAGGAATTTGGCCATGTTGGCCGAAATTTTCTTGGGCATGAGAGTCCAAAATTGGTTTCATAAACTAAGCATATAAAGCTTTAAAACTAGGTAAAGGTATAAGAAAGTTCAAATAGGAAAATTTTGGTCCAAAAAGAGGAGCGTGGCCTTGATTTTATGGCCCAAAACCGTGGCCTTCTTGTGCTTAAAGGAGGAAAATTTTGGCCCAATATAATGGCCCAAAGTGAGGTTAGAAAAAGTTCAAGGACCTAATTGGAATAATGAAAAAGTCAAGGGCATTTTAGTAATTTCACACCCAACATCATCATGCCTTGTGGGACCCACTTTCCAACCATTTTTGACTCTTAAATCCTTTAAGAACCTTCTTGAAAAACTTGGAGATCAATCTCTAACAGTCCAGGAATCTCGTACACAGCTTCATCATTTACCCGATTAAGTAGAACGTCCGTAAATAAAATTTTATTCCACTTTTTAAATAAAATATTTCTAAATGACCAAAGCCATTAGAAATTATTCTAAAACTCTAAGTTTTTTGTTTACGAATTAAATTTAGGCTTTCTGATCAGTAAAACTCTACTATCAGTAAAATACAGGCCGGGTTCCGTCTGAATTTTCAACCAAAAATTTAATCGTAACCCTCTACAATTAAGTAGAGTAAGATTATAATTCTCAAGTTATTAAAATAATTTTCCACAACCCAGATAAATTATAACCATACCTACCTGTATTTTAAATAACGGAAAATAGCGAAAAACTGGGAGTTACAACAGATAATCTAAATTGAATTAAAGAAATAATATAATTCAAATATGCATTAAATATCTATTTATTATATTAAATATAATTTAATTTGGTATATCTTGCCAATATAATATTTTATGCCAAGAAAACTAGCAATTGCCAATATATATTCGGTAAAAGGTAGGAGCCAATTATATATAACAGGGTACATTATAAATTATTGGATCTTGACTAACATATAATCTAAATAAAATAAAATAAATAATATAATTCAAATATGCACTAAATATCTATATATTATATTAAAATATTTTATGATTTACTTGGTATGAATTATCGGTGTAAAGATTTTTTCGCCAAGGGGACTGGTGGCTGCCAATATATATTGAGCAACAACTGGTGGCTGCCAATAGATTTTTTCGCCGAGGGGACTGGTGGCTGCCAATTACATATAACATGATACATCGTGAAAGTGTGGTAATTTTCATTTATTTGAAATGAATGTCTCTAGTCACAATACTAAGACACTAAAATATTATTATTCAAAATATATTGTATTCATAAAGTTTTCAATCTTTACTATAAAGTTAAATTGCCTTGAGGAAGTTAATGCAACTATTAATATTAATGTACAATATAATTTTAAGAATTTATTAAATATTATTAATTATCATTATATAATATTAATGTAAGAAATACTTAAATATGTTAGTAAATATCAATTATATAGATAGAATAAAATTCATTTTATTAACATTGATTTAAATATTTTATCGAATCTTGAATGGCATAAAATCTAATCTAAATATTTGATTTATATATCTCCAAAAAAAATTAAATAAAAGCAGAAATAATAATTCAAATATGCACTAAGTATCTATTTATTATATTAATAGCTTATATGAATTAATTAGTATATATTTGAAGTGTAAAGATTTTTCGTCAAGGAGACTAGTGGCTACTAATATATATTCAGAAATTGGTCGAAGCCAATTACATATAACGGTAAATATGTGATGAATTTTCATTTATTTGAAATGAACGTTTCTAGTCACAATGCTAACATCGAAAAAAGTAATATTGAATAAAATATATAGTATTTACAAAAGTTTTAAATTATTATTATAAAGTTAAATTGCCTTGATGAAATTAATGCTACTATTAATTTTTAATATATAGTATAATATCATTTCAATAAGTTATTAATATTATTGATTTTTAATTCTAATTATATAATAATAATAATTTAAGAAAGAATTCAATATATTATTAAATATCAATTATATATATAGAATAACATTCATTTATTAACATTAATTTAAATTTATTTTTGGATCTTGAGTGGCATAAAATTTAAATTAAATAAAAGAAAAAAGTAAAATATTATTTCAAGTTAAATTGCCTTGCAGAAATTAATGCAACTATTAATTATTATTATGTAATATTATTTTAAGAAGTTATTCAATATTATTAAATATAGCATTATATAATAGTATAGTAATATAAGAAATAACTAAGGAAGGAACTATTTTGAAAGGACTAACGTGCCCGTGTTTTTACACTCTCGGTGATTTAATGGTGATTTTTTTTTTTTTTGTTAGGGACCATTTTGGGCCTTTATTTTTGGAAGCTCCTATTTGTCTTGGATTAAAGTTAAAACTTAACCAAGCACACCTTAAATCCCATTTTTATTTTAGAAACCACTACTTGTTTTGAATAAAATTTATTGTGGTAGATTTTATTTATTGTTAGGTAAAAAGGATGAAAACGTTTATAAAAATTTAATTTTAATAATTTTTTTTGTAAATTTTTTTACATTGTCAATCATAAGTCATTATATGTGTAACTTTTAAAATAAAAATAATTATGATAAGAGTCAAACATTTTTAATTATGTTTCACCTTACAATTGTTAACAGTGGAAAAAATCTTTACATTGACAATACATATCAATCAAATGTTTGAGATTATTTTTCATATACTAGAAACTTACTTTGTTTCAAAAGTTTTTTTTTCTATACTTTACTTATGATATTATGTTTTTGTTATGTAATACAGCAACATTTTTTTTCCAATTCATCCATCGAATTATATAAAAATAAAATATACATTTTATCGAATATCATTTCATATTATTTTTTAGTTTTTTTTAAATATTTTTTTTTTAGTTTTTATACAATTCAAACTACACATGTTATTTTAAATTTTTTTATATAACCAAACAGTAAACAATTTTATCATAATTGATTTTAAAAAACTAACTAACTATACAATTTTTTTTGGTACCACTATACAATTATTAAATAATATTTTTCACATCTAATTCAAACACATTCTCTAATAAAGTCAAATGATTCTTATTAAAATAAATAAATGATTTTCTTGAAGGAAAAGAAAATGAAAGTTTTTAGTCTTAAAGACATAGTACTCAATATTCCTTTGGGTATTTTATTTATGGGTGATATCAATTTAGTTCCTAAATACATATTAAAATTAATTAATTTTTCCTTTTAAGTACCAATTTGATAGAACAATTCTTTTCTAGAGGACTAAAATAGACATTTATTCATTGAAAAAATTGAAAAAGTTGGTTTGTTTGGATTGAGCTGTCATTGAAAGAAGGTAAATTTTCAATGCAAATTAACCCAGTTCGATTAAATTTGCATCTTTTTAAAATCTTTACCAAAATAAAATATTTTTATATTAAAGTCTTAATAAAATGCAATTAAAAAAATTGAAATGGTTTTACATTAAAAAAATATAAAATATAGGTGATGAATCATGAAACCGAACTTGTTTCTAAAAAATAAAAAATAAAAAATTTGATATTTAGATCAAAGAGATTGGAACTAGCCCTTGATTGTTTAAAATTTAAAAGAAAACTTATATAAAATAATTTAGAAATTATTTTTTTCAAATTTTTAAGTAAAATGGAATCTAATTTGTATTGGTTTACAATTACAAAAGTTACTTTAAATAACTGCTCTGAATAGATTTTTATGAGTAGTTATTTAAAATAGCTTTAAATTTTTTCAAATTAATGATTTTTTTCAAAAGCTACAAATAGACATAAACAATACTTAATGGTGCATATTTTTAAATAATTAATTCTTCAAAAGAAAATTGTTACAAACTAGTTCTAAATTGAACAAGAACTAATATGCATTAAACTTACACATTTTGATTTTTTTGGGTACTCGAGTTAGGTTGCACACGATCCCATAAACATTTTTGTTCAATTATCATCGGTGCTTACTAACTAGTGCTTTAAGGGTATTTACTAAGGAATTCAAGTTTTCATTGGAAAATTAAAGTTAACACTTCTGAAAATTATGAATACATTACTTTGAACGAAAACTTTTTTCTTTTTTATTCCTTAATCAATATTCTAAGGACACTATTTAACATTTTCCATCATCATTAGGCCAAACTTACAAATAAAAGACCATTTGCATTTTACAAGTTATTTATTATTTATTTTGCAATCATCATTAGGCCAAACTTACAAATTAAACCAATTACCTCTCTTTTTTAAAATAATAATATTGTGGAAATTAAAATCCCAAAGATAACAACTCAAACATATATGCGGGATCACTTTGAAAGTAACAGAACAATTGGTGATGTGGCTAAACAAAAACAAATAGGGTGCGTTTGATACGCATTAATGCACATGATAGCACAGGACAAACAGGACAACACAATACAATTCCTTGAGTCACAGGACAACCTTTTGCCATGTACATCGTTTGATAGATAATGGACAGCACAAACAAAAGAATCTTAAATTTAGTATGATACCCTTTATAATATATATTATTATATATTAATTTAATATTATTAATATATATTATTAATATATGTAAGTATTAGGCAATATATAATATATTTTATAATATATAGTATATATGATAATATATTATTACTACCATAATAATACTATATATATTAGAGAGAGAGAGAGAAGAGAGAGAGGGGGGAGAGAGAGAGAGAGAAGAGAGAAGAGAGAGAGAGGAGAGAGAGAGGAGATAGAAGAGAGAGAGGAGAGAGAAGAGAGAGAGGAGAGAGAGAGAAGAGAGGGCTAAGAATAATTTTGTCTTTATTGGTAGTTTGTCCATAGGACAAAAAGTTGTCCCATGGTTTGGTGAGGGACAAAATTTTGGGTTTTTGTCCTCTCCCTCACCCTTTTTTTGTCCTGTCCCCTGACCACTTTCAAATCAAACAAGGGACAATTTTTTGTGTTGTCCAGTCCCCTGCATTTTTGCAAATCAAACGCACCCTTACAATGATATTTAGTAAAGATGAGATTTAGATTTCTCCTCTTCAAAAAATCTAATATGCTCACATATTTAGTAATAGAACTCATTGATTTAAAAAAAAAAAACTGAAAATATTCTTAGGAGCAGTTTCATCAAGTTGGAAAAATATTGAAACACTTCCATATTAGTGAAAAGTGAAAACAATGTCCATAATTGGAAAAAATTGGAGATTGCAAAATTCAATTTTAAAAAATTAAAAATTAAAAACAATGAACCTATGTGACCCATAAAAGAAACGATGAACCTCTTTAGTGTTTGTGTATAAATAGGGGGTGTTGGGAATAACCATAGCCCAATCTCAACCCCTCTCTCCCCCCTGTCTCTTTTTCTCTAATATTTTCTTTTTTGCTTTGTTTAGTAATTTGTAGAGAGTGAAGGAATCATGGGTCGTAGGAAGATTGAGATCAAGATGGTGCAGGACACCAACACAAGGCAAGTCACTTTCTCCAAGCGTAGAACAGGCCTATTCAAGAAAGCAAATGAGTTATCCATCTTGTGTGGTGCTAAAGTTGCAATTGTTGTGTTCTCCCCTGGGAACAAGCCTTACTCTTTTGGGCACCCTGATGTTGATGTTGTTGCTGCCAAGTTTCTTCAACAAGAGCCCAAATCATCAAAAAGGCCCCAAGGTGGATCCTCTTCCAATGATGCCAAATTGGACAAGCTGAACCAAGAACTTGCTGGTGTGATGGACCAAATCCGTGAGGCTGTAAAGAAGACTAAGATGCATGATAAGGTCTTGATTGAATACGACAAGACCAAACGCGAGGAGCTTCAAGAATTGTATGATTCACTGACTGTGCTGAAGCATAAAATCAAGGAACGACTTGGTGAGTTGGAAGTATCTGAAGCTATGCTAATGCTTCAAGAGCAACCAGTGGAGTTCAATGAAAATCATGTTGCCAAAAGGAAGAGAGGAAGAAAGAATTGATATCATGATTTTCATTATCAAGAAAGAATTGCTAAATTGGTGGAGTTCAACTCTATTTTGTTATTTACATTATGCCCCCCTCAACCCTGAAATCCATGTTGCCCCTGTCCTCCCTAGTATTTAATAAAGTTAAAATAATTAGCCTTGTTTGTTTTGTTTTCAGTTTCCTGCACTACTAGAAATTCATGGATTACTTGCGGATTTTCCTATCCGGATTTTTCCCCCAGGAATTTCCTGGGAATTTTGCTACAAATTTTCCAGAATAGATTTAAATTCGTAGGAATTTTTGACATTTCCAGCGAATTTTCCTGCGGATTTAAATTTTTCGCAAGAAAATCTGCAGGAAACTTCCTAAAGATTTTAAAATTTGTAGGAAAAAATTACCCATGAAGGCATTACCTATAGGTAGAAATTCGTAGGAAAATTGGCATGAAACCTGTTTCATGAGAATTTTTGAGCAAAATCTGCAGGAAAATCTGCAGGTAATCAGAAGATTTCTAGTAGTGCTGTTTTAATTTCATTTCTTTTGAAATAATTAGAAAATTTCTACCTTGTTTTCATTATGTTTCATGATTCCAAAGATTTCTATTAGAAATGGTGGAAATAAGAAAAAATTGTTTTTAGTGTTTATCTGTACAAACTTTTGAAAATAGAAAGCAGAATGCAAACAATAAAGTAACAATTTTGTAATTATTTCTGAAAACAGAAACTGAAAAAAGAAGAAGCAATTTTTGCACTTTTTTTTTTCCTTCTTCCATAGTTGCAATTTTTTTTTAACAGCTAAAAATGGTGATCGGATGCTTGCGATTGTTGGATAGAGTCTGCAAAGTGGTAGGGATTTTTAGGCGGCTTTTGCTAGGAATCTTTTAAGGGCGGCCACCTTGCCATTTAGTTGTTGTACCTCCTTGACTGTTCTTGGGGCTTTTCATCTCCAGGACTGCCCAACTCTTCTCAAAGTGGGCTTCTCTTTCTTTTTCTTTTTTTTGCACCAAGGGTATTCTTTCGCCAATAGCTCCCTTTTGAGGTGTAGAGAGATCATCAAAGTGAGTTTTGTCTCTCCAAACAAAGTCTTTTCCATACACACGATGTGAGTCAAGCCCCTAACATCATTCTTAAGGAACCTAACTATCTACCAACTCTGTTGGACCTTGTTGGTAAGGTTGTCTTCTCTTTAGCCAGCCGGGTTGAGTCGAATTTAACAACAATAGTCTGACACATGTTATTTTTCAGATATTGTTTTATATTTGAAATCACAACCCATTAAAATAGGAGTTAGTAAGTAACATGACAAGAGTGGCATTTATGATTATCACATCATTAGCTAGAGAACTTAATAAACCATTCTTCATCAAAGATATCAGAGAAATTGCTGCAAATCAAACAAAAAACTATAGAATCTATTTATGTAAGATTCTAAAAAAGACAGAACCATAATAGAACAATAAAACACAAACAGAATTCAAAAGGTTACCCAGTGTCTTGCGAGAATGAGCTTTTATCTAGGTGTGGAATTACAAGAGTGGCATTTATGATAAAAGCTATAGCTACCATATCACATATTGCAGTAAAGAAATTTTCAGCTTCTCATAATACAACTATACAAAACATCCAAAATTGTTAAAAAATAATGGTTTATGATCTTCTCGAAACTCTAAATTTTTTCATCATCAGCATATATATTTTAGTTAGGGTCGAGCTATTTGCACACCCGGGTGCAACACCCAGGTGTGACACCCGGGTATTATAACGCTACTATAGTGCTACAGTATTTTTTTTTTTTTAAATAAAAATTTAGTTTTTTTGAATACTAAAATTTTTGTTAATTACATGCAAATATTTGGTTAATCCAGTATAAATATCTGGTTAATTTAGTTTATTATATGGTTAATGGGTTATCCTGAAGCTTACAATAATTTTCCACACAAATTAACCATATAGTGAACTGAATTAACCAGATATTTGCACATGATTAACCAAATATTTACATGATTGTGAAAAATGATTGCAAGCTTCAGGATAACCTATTAACCATATAATGAACTAAATTAACCAGATATCTGCACTGGATTAACCAAATATTTACACGTAATTAACCAAAAATGTTAGTATTCAAAAAAGCTAATTTTTTATTTTTTTTAAAAAAAGTCAAAAATTTGTAAAAAAAAAAAAAAAAAAAGTGCTACAGTAGCGGGTGTCGCACCTGGGTGTCAAAACCAGGTGTGCAAAAAACATTTCTCTTTTAGTTAACTTCTAAGTTCTGTCTTGATGTAACATGTGGCTGTATAATACTCAGCAACTAAACTAAACCTGCAGAACTTTCTAACATCTAAAAACAATCAAATAAGCATCATATAAATTCAAGGTTTTAATAAGTTTTTGGTTCCTACAAAGTTCATTAATATTGGTTTTGATCCCTGTGAAATTTTTTATTAGGTTTTCATCCCTGTAATCTCAAAAATTTTGCAAATAGTCCCTACCGTCATCTTTTTCGGTTATGTAGTACTCATGGGTATCGAGGTAAGTTTATTTTACTGTCCGACTTGCTGTAAAATTTGGCCATAAAATAGAAACAAAATCATATATGAGGGACAGAAGGTTAAAATTGCTAAATTCCTTCATTTTGTATGATATCTAGTACTCAGCGGGTACTGAGGTAATTTCTCGTTCTTATCCGACTTGCTCCAAAATTTGGCTAGAAAGTAGAAATAAAATCATACATTAGGGCCATACATAGTGTTAAAATTGACAAACTTTTTCATTTAGTATGATTTCTAGTACTCAGGGGTAACAATAGGGACTATTTACAAAATTTTCGTAAATACGGGGACGAAATCCTAAGAATTTTTTTTACAAGGACTAAAACCAAAACTGGTGGACTTTTCAGGGACTAAAAGCTTATTTAAACCTAAATTTAATACTTCAATTACTAAAAGAAATTCCATACTTACAACTTGCAACATAATTTTATTTAAGTTTCTTACTAGTGTAATTAGGAGTAGGCTTTGTACACGACTTGCGTAGGTTTCCACAGTTTCTCACTCATAATCTGAATCCTCAATCGAATCATTCAATTGTCAAAACTAAAGGAATAAAAGCACGAAAAGCTCATAACTGCTTTGCATAATTTAAAATATGCTTGCATATGACAATAACTAAATAAAACAAGAAGTTGAAGTCATTTGATTATACAACTAGATGAAAAAAATTGGATGAGAATGCATCAACCACTACCTTAGAGTCACACTCCAAACAAAGACAATGTCAACCCCTTTGATATGTTGTTTCTATAGATGTCACGATTGTCGTGAATAAGCTGGAGGGCAATGGTAATGCCAAAATAAGCTAAATAACATCCAAGAATTGCTCGCACTGAGTCTCTAAACAGCCCACCCTCAGCACCATGTCCTATACATTCTCTTGCAGCTCCATCTGTGTTCTAGAGTTTAATAAAAAAGAAAAAAGAAATGTCAAAAGTTACGATTTTGAAACTACTAATAAAATATTAGAGTAAAGTTACATTTTGGCCCTGATAAATTTCGTGGCATCCAATTTAATTTCTGACAAAGAAAAAAAAAACTTACTTATTAGTCCTTAACAATTACAAACCAGGAACACGTTAGTCCGTACTCTATTTCTTTCCATTCAATACTCTCCGTTAATTTACTAATGTATACTGTTAAATGTCATAGGTAATCCATTAATGTCCCGTGTGGCACGTGCTCCACTTCCACTGTGGAAATGACTTTAAAAAGGAACAAAAAAAAAGGTACACTAAGCAACGTCGTTTAGTCTAAAGTGTAGGAGCTAGAAACTACGGCAAAACGGCGTCGCACCAATTGTCTTCTTCCTCTCTCTGAAATAAGATCAAGAACCACCCTAACTACTCCATTGCAGCAAGCCATTTCCACACTTGTGCAATTTTTGTGGAGAGTTTTACATTCTTATCACTCCATAATGTCCCTCCCTATAACTCCTCCAACTACCATATCTACTTCCATATTTTCACGATCCCAACCCAAAGGTAATCTCTCTCTCTCTCTCTCTATTTATCTCTCATGTTAACTGTGATTTTGATTTCTCTCTTATGCTCTTCTTGAAACTTTCTTCCTCTAACAATATGTTTTCATCACAGACAATAAAGTATCTCTCAGAGAAGAGAGATGTTGATTCGTTGATGGCATTTGTGATTGCCTTAAGATGATGGTCATTGAGAATTTTTTTTATTGTTTGGGTTGTAAATCAACTGTGAGTATAGTTTCAAGGTTCCTTTGTACAATATTAGGATCGTTCATTCACAGATTCTGGTAATTCATGACTTGCTGCAATGGATTCAAGTTTCAACAGTTTCTGAGTTGCAAAAAAAACTATGGAGTTAGAGAAGGTTCCACATGTCAAGAAAGAAAGGAGACGAACTGGTGGACGACGGTGGTCAGAGTAGATGATGACGGCGGTGGGATTGTGGACGACGGTGACAAAATCCTTCATTCTTACGGTTTCAAAAAATTTTGT